>CM064919.1:20499596-20792096 GCA_032727855.1 Quercus ilex subsp. ballota | reverse complement strand
GAGTAGTTGTGGCACTCAAAGATGAATTCCACCTTCGTCTCCCACTCCAAGTACACTTCTGGATCATTTTTCCCTTGGAACGATGGTATCTTCATTTTGATGTTTCCTAGACTTCTATCAGTCCCATCTTGCCATCTTGGATCTCTTCGAAAACCTTTACCACGCTTTTCTCCCTTTGGCGCAAACTTGCCCTCATTGTTCAATGAAGCTTGATCCTCTTCATCTTCAAACTCATCGTCATGGTAGTCATCAGAATCGTCCACACGTGCACGTCTTTCTTGCCTTCTAGCATTAGGGGCTCTTTGGGGACGCTCCTCATGCAAAGAAGCAATAACAGCGTCTTGCCTATCCATCCAATCCCGAATATCATTAAACACCACGTTCATACGTTCAAATTATTGTTGCATAGCCTGCAACATGATGGATGACTCCTCCCCTCCTCTGTTTGATGCTTCACCCCTGGAAGACATAATTTTGAAACTACAAAAAAAAAAAAAAATGTTAGAAATAATTCCTCACAACACTCCCTCATGTGTTTACACTCAAATTATGTCACTCACACTCGTGTTTCACTCTTAAATTGGCTTTTTCCCGACATTAGTCTCACACTCTCTTGCCTTTTTCCACTCGTAACTTCTCCTTTTCAGTTCTGCATAAACTAATAAACTTGATCAAGAAATTCAACTTGTAGTATTTAAACTAATACCAATGGCAAGAAAATATGACAGAAACACTAAATCAAATGAATAAGACAAAAGAAAATAATATTTTGGTCTGAGGGAATTGAAACTACAGACAAATTTTTTTTTTTTTTTTCTATTTCTTTTCTGTAGTCTCTTCTTTTTCCTTTTTTTTTTCTTTTTTTTTTTTTGGGAAGCTAGGTGCACAATTTTAACGTAGTGTACGTCACAAAATAAGAACAAGGAATAAAGAACACAAAAGGAACAAGATAGGATGATAACAGGAAACAAATAATAAAGGGATAGTAAAACTGATTTTAGAACCTGTGCTCTGATACCAAATGATGCGAACCTCAATCGACACGCTTTGAGACCCAACAAAAATATTGGAATACTTGCCCAAGAAAGCTAAAATTCAGATTTTTGATAGAAAACCCTGACTCAACATTTATAATCGAAACGCAAACCAAAGGTATAAGTGTAACACCTTGACCCAATGATTATAATTGAATCACGAACCAAAGGTATAAAATTTGAACGCCACAAGGAAGAATCCCTAATAAGTTCACAGTTCTTGAAGAACTAAAAGAAGAGCAAAGCCTCACCTTTTCTGATTTTTATTCAATAATCTCTTATTACAATGAGTGCATGCTATTTATAAGGCATGACTGAAAATAGAAAAATATAAAAAACGTACTAAATAATAAAACCCTAAATAAAAGTTGATTTGGTTTGAAATTAGCATATCTCAAATAGGAAAAATGCTAAAAACGTTCTAAATAATAAAAGCCTAAAATTAAGGTAGATCTGGTCCAAAAATAGATGCTCCAGACTAGGAAAAATATTTATTAACTGATATGGAGCTGGAAAATCAATCAGCCATTAATCCACGCCATAAATCACGCCCAATTAAGTCAAATCAGCCCTCAATAGCTTGGATTAAATTTATTACGCCTTCATCTTTCTTTGGGCCAAGCTTGGAATGTCCTGTGTTAGAATCAACCCAAATCTCTTGAATCAGCCCATTAAGTGCTTCTTTGATCTTCTTGGATCTTGCTTTAGTAATAGGCCCAACTGGAACATGCAATGGATCCTTGAATGCTTGTTGATTCTCATCAATAACAATCCAATAATTGTAGATTAAATCAAAGTTTTGTGACAGTTTTCTCGTTTGGTGCAATTGGATGTGGGGTAGTAATCATCCAAAAACAATAACAAATACATGAGGGTCATGTATGAGGTCAGATCTCAAAAGGGGCTTAGTGTACCAGTTCAACTGGCTCAAAGCACCAAATTAGAGATTAAGGCCCTGTTTGTTACACAATCTCACACTCACATTTTTACATTTTAAACAATTTTACACACTTTTCCACACACCTTTTCACTCACACAAATTTCAAAAAATTACAAAAATCTCATCTCAAACTACTCTACCAAACACCACTCAAACTTCTCTCACTTTCTCTCTTCCCTAAGAGCATTCGCAGCAGTGGTTGTAAAATTTTAGCTATTTAGCTATACAAAAAGTCACTTTATCTATTTTACCTACACACATGCTGCAGCAGTGAATCTATTTTAGCTTTCAACACAATAAAATAATATACACATCACAATAAAATAATATAAACACTACAATAAAATAATATATCCTACTACCAAAAAAAAACAATTACAGCACCAACCACCAACCACTATCAGCCACATCCACACCCACAACAACCACCACCACCACCACCACCACCAGTTCACAGCAGGCACAAAAAAAAAAAAAAAAAAAAAAAACCCAAATCTCCAAGCACTCCGATCGGCATCAACAATCACGGTTGATCGGCGGCAACACCCACACAACCACAACCACCACCAAACCGCAGCCCACAGCCCACAGCGGAGGAAAAAAAAAAAAAAACCAAGTAAGGCGTGAAATGGGTTGGCGGGGTGGATCGAGGCCGGGGTCTGCGGTGTGGATTAACGGCGAGGTTTGCGGCGTGGATCGGCGACGAGTTCTGCGGCGTGGATTGGTGGCATGGGGGTGGGCTGGCAACAGTGAGATGAAGTTGAGAGAGAGCTGAGAGAGTCGAGGCCGGGGTCTGCGGTGTGGATCAACGGCGAGGTTCTGCGGCGTGAATCGGCGGGGATCGGTGACGAGTTCTGCGGCGTGGATCGGCGGCATGGAGGTGGGATCGGCGGCATGGAGGTGGGCTGGCAGCAGTGAGATGAAGTTGAGAGAGGTGAGAGTTGAGAGAGGCGAGAGTTGACAGAGAGAGAGAGAGAGAGAACGGGCCAATATTTTAATGTGGCCTGAATAAAAAATTAATTTTTTTTTTTAGCTACAAGCTACAGTGCACATCTATTTATAGATGTGCACTGTAGCGAATCAGCTAAAAATTTTAGCTTTTGCTCCACTGCTGCAGCACCATTTTAATGAAAGTGTAGGTAAAATATAGCATTATAGCTTTTTACCTACACTGCTGCAAATGCTCTAATTCTTTACTTTATACCACTCCTTATCCTGATCATCCTTGAACATGCATGTAATAAGTTCTCATAAAATAAACCTTAAAGAATAAACTTTTTGAAAGTGAATTCCACTTTGCTTGATCTTGGATATGAATTTTTTGTTATTGTATATTCCCATATGTCTCTGGGGACCAATGACCACAAATCTAATTATTATTATTATTTTTTAAATTTTCCTAGTCTTTCTTATATTAACAAAGAGTTGTTTACTTCCATGGAAAGGTAAACAAATATTTTAGAAAAAAAATGAAGTCAGAAACCTAACGTTTGAGGTTGAATATTAGTCTAGAGTCCCTCATTATAAGTTGCAGAAAATATTAAAATAAGTTCCTCTAATCCTATCCATTAAAAAACCAAAATCAAATAGAACAAACAAACAAATAAATAAATAAATAAACTAATAATAATTTTGTATGTTTGTTGATTATGGTGACCTCCACGATTAGCAATGAGACGAGCTCACATTCCTGAAAGCCCTCGAGAGTGCCGTTCCCATATGGAACAACATAATGCTTGCCAACGTGACAAATCTATTGAGACAAAAATATTATCTCCAATTTTATATATGTTTAAAAACTTATAATTAAAAACAAGTTGGATCCGATGAATTAATTAAATAATAATTTGGATTTCTATAATAATAAAGTGGCACATATGAGCTTGTCTTAACCCACCTCATATTATAATGTTTTAGTTGTGCTTGTGCATTAAAATATAGACCAAAACCAAAAAAAAAAGTACACCAAAGATATAGAAAACTAAGCTTAGGTCAAAATACAATAAGCTTTAACTAAATTAAAGTAGTAGTCCCCACACGAAAATGATCACATCTAGGCGGGTTAACACCATAATTTACTAATTTTAAGTTCTTTGATTGTTGATTCTATAAAATTAATTATTAAAGTTGATGAAGGTGCACATTATCTTGTTTATTTAATTAAAAAAATTCGGGGAATATCTATTATTATTGTAGAATTGGGCAAGTGGAAGAGAAAATGGATTCCTTCCTTGGTTTTAATACTCATATAATAGTGTTGGAAAGACAAATGAGCATGCTTTTTATCACTTTTTTAATAAAATAAAAAAAAGGATTAGTTTAGAATTCAAAAGAATACTTTGCACAGCCAGTTTTAAAATATGACGGATAATGTGTACATGTACTTCTTTTTAGTAAAATAGTGATTGCTTTCATTTGCATCTTTGTTGCTTAAAATAATGTTTTTTATAAGCCCCCTTTTCTGGTTCCAAAGTATTACAGAATATTATTCAAAGACTTTATAATTGAGAAAGCCATCTAACCCGAAACAAGGTATCTTTGTAAGAATGGAGAACTATTCCTTTTACATTCCTCGATGCATGGGGCATATTTGTACTATCCAGGACCGACTTTTCTTGGCATGCACTATTGCACTTAGAAAGCCCCTCTTTATATTACATCTACGAGCTAAATATGCATACTAGAAGTCTCCTATGTCTTCATAAAAAAAATACCTTGGCTCCTTTAAATATACATGAAAATTTTTATAGGCATAATCACATAATAAAAAATATTTTATAGATATAACTTTTCCATGACTTATGAATTAAAAAAGTTATAATTTGTGGGTAATAAAAATGGTGAGACGAGTGTATATAAAAGTGGTGTTAGACTTAATTATTGTCCAACAATCATAATTTATCAATTGAACAAATTGTGAAAATTGATAAAGTCTTAAACAATGAAAATGATACTGTTAATCGGATGGTTTAAATATTACAATAAGCAAACGGGGGCTTGGCTGAGTGGGTAAGGCTTGGGCGCTTCGTGCACCACACCTAAGTTTGAGTCCCGCTGACTGCAGGAGTTCGTTGGTGGGCATCTGTAATTCTAACTGGTTTGCCCTGCCCGGGGGTGTAATATAATCATAAATTCTCCTATTTTTATTTTACAAAAAAAAAAAAAAATTACAATAAGCATTTAAGATACTTTTTGCAAAATGATTAATTATATATTAATAACAATAGGGTACTATTTCGGCATTTCCAATACAATTGAGTTGGAATGGTTCCCTGACATTTGTGAAAGTTTGATTTTGGAAATAGGACTTGACTAGGTTTAACATTGACATTAAACAAATTATGGATTGTGAGGAATATTATATATATTTTCCCCGTGTTCCTCTTTCTTGTTTCATCTACCTAATTTTATAATTAAACCCTTTTTTTTTTAAAGGTTCTTTGTAATATTTTGAAGGTGACATTCATGTGCATTACCGCATTTCAATAATAATAATTATTATAAAAAAAAAAGTATGCTATCAGGAAAGGGAAAAATGTTTTCATGCCTATCAAAATGTAGTCATGGCAATTAATAGAGAAAGCTTAGTCCAAGTGCAATGTCATCTCTCTCATCCCACTCTACCTCACGACAAGATCTCACTACCACACAAGGAAGAAGTTTTCAACCTTAAACATTTTAAAAATGATTACTCTTTTATGGCTTCTGTCGTTTCTGGTAAAAATCTCTGTTGTAACCTACACCAAAAGATCATGATATGGGTCAAATAACCAAGTTTCCTTCCAATTAAAAATTCAAGGAGTGGTGCTTTCAAATCTTTCTTTAATTTAGACTAAACATAAGTGAAAAATAATGCGCCAATAAATTTCTTCATCTAGACACTTTTTCTTTCTTACCAATCTATGCAGTTAAAAAAAAAAAAAAAAAAAAAAAAAAACATTTTTCTTATGAACATAGCATCCATTCCTTGGCCCAAAGACATAATAGTAGTTGCAAATTAGCTATAAGGGGAGTCCAGTGCTAATATGGGTAATCACATTCATAATCCAATCACATTAATAGAAAATACGTTAATAATAAGGTAATCAAATAATTCATGAATAAAATTTAACAATGAAAATGAACTCGACTTCGACTTGTGCTTGTGATGGTTGGCTTGGATCGTGGCTTATCCTCCACGTGGCAGCTCCTCCTTATTATTCTTCATGTGAACTCCACCACACCCTGTCCCTACTCTTCATTCTTTTGCCACAACAATCGCTCTCCCAGCCAACTAACCAATAAGCTCGCGAGTGTGTCTTTTGAAGGATCAAAAATTTTCTGAGCTCGGGCCCACTTTCCTATCTAACTTCTACGGATCAGCATCAGGTGCAATACCTCAATTTCCTTCACAATTTTTTTAACTTTTTTCACTTTTTAACTTCAATTTTTTTTATTTTTTTAATATATTTTATTTAATGGCTGAGATTGAAAGTTGTTTTTTCAACTTTCAATCTCAGCCTTTAATAAGCTATTGCACCAGGTGCAATACCCTAGGTATTGCACCTGATGTGAATCCAACTTCTACTATGCTAGCCTAATACGCGACGGCCGTTTGATTAGATTTTGATTTCATGTACGGCTGAGATCTGGAGTTGTTTTTGGAAGCACTAGGCAGTTAGTTGGCCGTGCCACGTAGGATTGCTTTTTTTTTTTTTTAATGATCGACCTCACAGGGTTTGATGTCTCTTCAAACTAAAAGTGAACGCCACGAAGGATTCTAATCCAACGGCTGATAGAGCTTCTTCGTCTTAAAAAGTAACAATCTTGTCCCTGCGTTTATTCTCAGGGTCCCACGTTAGATATTCGAATTAAATAATAATAATAATGAATTTGACCGGTTTGAGCTGTCATTTTGGAAACCCATGTCCCCGCCTGATTAATTAAATCTATACAACTTTTGTGGACTCTCTATATTCAATTGAATTTATTAACCGAGGGTTGATAGTTTATCTTTATCGCTGTGTACTTGGAGTATGGACACAGCTGGATTCATGTTTTCAAATACAATTTTATTAATTTTTTTATCATTTTATAATTATAACATTGAAATCGTATTTTATTAGTTTTATCATTTTATAATTATAACATAGAAATCGTATTTTATTAATTTTATCATTTTATAATCATAACATTGGAATCGTATTTTCAAAGCATAATTTTAGTTAGATAGTGTTACAACATAATTATCATCTTTTTTATTAAAAAAAAAGTAATGCTAAAGATACAAATTTTTTTACAAAAATTTTTATAAATTGCTAATGTGGTGAGTGATTATTGGTAAATGAAAAAATGATGTTAATGGTGGACCTAAATAAAAACCAATAAGAAAATGACCACATTAATAGTTTGTAATAATGATTTAAAATAGTTTGTGATTATATCATTATTTAAAAAAAAAAAACTATTACATATATAATATTTTAATAATATTTTCACAACAAATTCGAGATAGTCTATTGTTACAGGTTATTAAAATTACTTTTTACTCACTAATAATGACAAATAATAATCTACCACAATTTGATATTCTAAGAGTATTCATATCTCAGAATTCTATCATATTTTATTTTATCATCTCAAAAAACTACTTTATTAATTATACCATATCATTTTACAATACTCTCAGTATCCTATCTTTTATTTTACAATATAACATATTAAAATAATATTTCTACACAATAAAATAATATATCCCAAAATTCAAGTAAAAACAAATACTCAAGAACCTGGTGAGAAAAAAGAATTAATAAAGTAAGAGAATAAAATATTAATTTTTTTTTAGAATTAAAATACAATACAATTCTAAAAATAAAATTACACCGCAGCACTATTAAAATTTTTTTTACGATAATTAATTTTTACAAGTACAGAGAGTTGATCTTTTAGAGCATTCCAATGTGAATGCTCTAAACGATCGCCTTTCTTTAAAAAACATAAAAAACTAGCGTTTTTAATTACCGAATTGTACCTATTCCCAAGTTACCGCCAATTCCACGTGGCAGGGAAGATATTTAATTCATATTAGTTACAGCCAATCAGAGAACGACAAGTCTAGATCAACTTGTTGAATAGAACCGACCTGGCCTAATATCCTTCCACGGCTTCGAATTGATATTTTAATCACGCGCATACGGCGCGTGCAGATAGAGAACAACGAACCCAAAAATATAATAAAATTAAAATAAAGAAGAAGAAAGAATAGAGAACTGTGAAGATGTAAATTTAAGGAAAGCGACACGTGGCTATTGAGTGCGCACTGCCTATATTCTATCAGAAAAAGACGTCTCTGCCATGTTGGCATTGGCTGATCTCGAGCGTTTGATCTAATTTTAATCGAACGGACAATATGGCATCAATATCGTCACCATGAAAACAGAGCCGTTGATTTCTACACTTTGCTTCTGCGTGAGAGTGACAAAATCAGTGGGACAGAGAGAGAGAGAGATGAGGCTTTGAGCACAAAAAGCACAGCAGGTGAGAAAAAGAGAGCAAACTCTGCGTGAGATAGAGATAGAGATAGAGAGAGTCTGAAACTTTTTTATTTGTTTTATTTTTTTCCAGTGTGTTCTTCTTGGCTTTTGCGAGAGTCAGAAATCTGAATCGGTGATTTTTGCGGTGGAAAAGTGGGAGAATCTGGAAGCTTTTGTTGATAGTTTTCTCCGGCGAGGTATCGATGTTCGCCGGAATTGAGCTGTTGAGTGAGTTTGATTTGGTGAGAGAAGAGTGAAAAAGCTTATGGAACGAAGCAGAGAAGCAAGAAGATCATCATCATCATCCATGGCGACCGGAAATGGACAACCGAAACGACGTCACAGAAGCAATAGTCTCCGAGACTCACCTGGTATGTACTTTATACGAGATTGCTACGAATTTATGTACGTGTTTGCGTGTATGTATGTGAATTTCGTTTCTTTTTGTTGCAGAGGAAGGTCAGGTGGAGTTGCAAGAGGCGGTGAAGTTACGGAGCAAGAGAGATCGAGAATCGCTGATGAACAATCGGAGCAAGAGGAAGAGAACCAGTTCTAAACGAGAAGAAGGAGAGGAAAGCACGGAAGAGAGCGTCGGAGACGAAGAAGACGAAGAATACTCCACCGTCGTCGTCGACGACAACAACCACCGCTGGCCGGCAAGATCCTCAAGGCACTGGAAAGTCGCCGATGAAATGATCGGCGTCTCTGTCCCAAGAAAAGCTCGCTCCTGTAAAAATATATCTCCCTAACACCTCATCGTTTTCGGTTCATAATTTTGTATTTGAGAATAAAAAATGAAAATTCTGATTTTATTATTATTATTTTTTATGTCAAAAAAAAAAAAAAAAAAAAAAAACAGCTTCAGCGAAAAGAGCACACGAGAATTTGGTTAGCGCAAATGGCGGTAAAGAAGAGCTGGTAAAGCTTTGTGTTTTTGCTTTGATTTTATTATTTTTAATTTTTGAAAATATTTCTATGAATTTTGATAAAAATCTGATATTGGTGTAGAAGGCTCAGCCACAAAATTCTCAGGAAGACATTGAGATTGAAATTGCAGAGGTTTTGTACGGACTAATGAAGCAGTCACAGTCACAGTCACAGTCACAGAGCAATAAAAGTAGTGGGAACTCTTCTCTTGAGCTTGACCCGAATCCGAACCTAAATGACATAAATGGGTTGTCTACGGTTGCAGCCACCGCCACCCCCACCGCCACTCAGACCTGTGAGTCTTTGAGTTTACTCAGCTTTTTCAGCCATACTTTTAAACTATGTTTTTTAATTTATTTATAAATTTTAATTTATGGGGTGGTGGTGTTTTGTGATTGTAGGTACAAAGAAGAGGAAAATGGAGGGTGAGAAAAGTTTGGGTACGGTTGAGAACAGTGAAATCGAAAGTGAACAGCTTGAAAAGACTGAAACTTGTTCTTCACCAAAAGAGTGTGTGTCATTGGAATCACAGCAAGAGGTGGACGCTGCAATAACAGTGATAATGGAGGAGGAGGATCTGAAACCGTCGGATAAAGAAGCCGGAATCGGAGACTGTGTGTCGCCAACGAAGGAATCAGCTACTCCTTGTGGTGGTGATGAATTGAATGCTGTTGAGGATGTTCAAGATTCCACAAAAGGGTAAGCCATCAAAGAATAAAAGAACATTTTGCTTTTTTTTTTTTGCATATTTTGATTGTATGGGTTCTGTTTTTTCAGGGTTCTGACTGTTCCGGAGGCCGAGAACAAGCGAGAGGAGAAGTTGGAGATTGATTTGATGGTGAGAAACCAATCACACAACCCCGTGATTAGATTTCAATAAGCTGTCATTTTTGTTTTTGTTTTGTTTTTCCTGAAGAAGAGTTGTATTTTTCATTAGGCTATGCCTCCTATGCCTTCTTCTCCTGATGGGGACGGCTTCATTGATTTGATATCGGATCATAAACCTCCGGATAAAGATGAAGAAAAGGTAAAGAAATTTGTAAAGAAGGAAATGGTGGTAGAAGAATCTGAAGATAGGAGAAAGAATAGGGTGGAGGCAATTGGAGAAAAGAGTGAATTGCCTGAGCTTGATTTGGAGAAGCTAACTCAAGATAGTGGTAGTGTTCGTAGCATTAGGTTACAACAACAACAGCAAGCTAAAGCTAGCATTCCTAAAGTAGAGAGAACTGAGAAAACTGGTAAACCTACATTGCATCCTTTTTTATGTCCAATTTTGATGGTTCAGAAATTTCTTAACTTGAATTTTGAATCAATTTATTGAAAATATCTTATTAATCTTTGTCTTACAGCTCAATCGGATTCACTGCCTTTTCCAATAGCTGTTCCTGGCTGGCTCGGTGGTCTTCATTCTCTGGGGTATTTTACCTTATCATGTTTTCGCTCTTCTTTATGTTTTTCTTGAAATAGATATTGCTCTGTAGCGAAGATTTTAAACCAATTTTTATTAGCAGATACATGCCACCCTTTCAGACAGTTGTGCCAATGGATGGGATTACCGGGTCAGCCACACCATTACAGGTATCATTTGTTATTTCTTTGCGCTGTAGTTGTTCCTTTTATGGTCGTTTTTCATTGTTTGATAAGGAAATGCATTTGAATTTGCAAAATTGGAAATGTGCAGCCCCCACAGTTTTCTCTCTCCCAACCTTGGCCAAAGAGATGTGCAACCCACCATTTCATTGCTCGCAACATTTGCTTGCACCAGCAATATACCAAGATGAGCAATTTTTGCCCCGTGCCAGCTGGTACTGCTGCTCTAGGCGGGGCCAAGATGAACAATCTCAATGCCATGCCCCCTGCTGAAAAAATGATTTTTGGAAACCCATTCCAGGGAAGCTTTCCAGGAAAGAGTCTTAATGCTGTGCAGGAAAAAGGGCAGGCTGAAACAAATTTTCCAGGGCATACTGGGAAAGATAAGGGCCGCGAGGCTGCCGACTTGACAGAAACAGTACAGAGAAAGCAGGTTGTGCTTCAACAAGCTCCACAGCTTGCCCCTGCTGGTAGCTTAATGGTATGGTTTAGTCTTCTGCATTGCACTTAAATTATTAGGTTGGTCTTTGGTATTGTCTTTGAATTGCTTTCATTTATCACATTGGTTCTATATGTATGGGTGAGAGTTATTCATTCTCGTCTGTTTGAATTACAGTCGGGCCCTGCTTTCATACTCTCTATGGGTCAGCATCCAGCAGTAGCAGCAGCAGGAGCTAATCAATCTGGGTCCTCTAAACATGCAAATTCAGCAAAGAATATTCCCTTGACTAATACTGCTGTCGGATCTCTGGGGAGTAACTCTGCTTCTGGACCTTTGGGGAGCTCTTCAGTGTTACCAGCAGTAGCAACAGCAATGAGCTTTAACTATCCAACTTTTACAGCCAATGAAGCTCCATACATGGCAATACTACAGAACAATGGGTACCCAGTCCCTATTTCCGCTCCAGTTGGAACATCAACAGCATTTAGAGGAAGCAATCCTGCTCAAACTATGCCTTTCTTTAATGGGCCTTTCTATTCATCACAAATGTTCCATCCATCTCAGCTTCAACAGCAACAGCCTCACTTGCAGCCTCTGGCCCAAACAACTCATCAGAGTACGAGCACATCAAGTGGCTTATCATCATCCCACAAGCAGCCACGAGGTGCCCAAGGTAGTGGCAATAATCTTTTGGCCTCATCTAAGCAGCATGTGCCACCGTCCAATCAATCTCGCAAGATTGAGGCTGAGATGACCCGGGAAAATACTCAATCTGTTGCTGATAGTCGAGCTTCTCATAACCAAAAAAGTGTTTATGCGCAGAACTTCACGGTTCCAGGTCAGCCCCTAAATTATACTTTGATGCCCTCTGCAGCATTGGGCGTAAGTAGTGGAGGAAATCATGGTGAGAAACAGCAGCAGGGTTTAAAGAATGTGGTTGAGGTCTTCCCTTCTCCAGCATTTGGCATGTCCTTTGCGGCCTTTAATGGGAACACAACAGCTTCAACCCTTAACTTCTCATCAATGCCGCAAAATCCGGTAATATTTCAAAGCCTCCCAGATATGGCTCGGCAAGGTTACCAAGTTTCACAGGCTCCTCAAGTTGCACAGCCAAAGAATCACCAGGTATCTGAGGGGAAAACTGGAGCTAATTCAATCAATTCAGATGATGCAAAGAAAGCCACTTTGGGGAAGCCTTCAACAACTACAGGGCAGACCCTTGTTTTTGATAATTCAGCTAGAACTCTTAGCTTTATGTCACCACCTGTTGCAAATGGTAATTGGCCTTCTCGCTCCATCACCTCAACTACAATAACAACAAATGCTCCCACTGCTGGTAATACTTCCAATTCTCAACAACAGCAGCTGCTTCAGCTTCAAATGCAGAAGCAGCATATGATGCAACAGCAGCAATCAGCATTGTCAGCTCGAAGTAAAGCATCAACAACTAACAGCTTATCTTCCTCTTCCATTGTTGCCAAGTTCCCAACCAATCCTCCCCTTTTTTCACAAACTCTAATTCATTCTAATAGCTCTGTCCAATCTTCTCAGTCAAAGAATGCAGGAAAAAACCCGTCTTCCCAAGCCCCCACTACATCTTCTGTGGCATCCAATGCCCCATTCCTAAATTATTTATCCCAGCAACCAGGGAGAGCTCCTTCAGGCCCTGCACAGATATCTTTTGGAGGAAATTCCAAGCCAGCTTTATCACCACGAGGGCAACAAATGCACACTAATAACCGGTCTTCATCTACTTCAGCTTCTGGGTCTCCATCTACTGGTGGTAACTTGAGAACAAATAGCACAGGTGGCAAAGTTGGTTCATCAACTAATACATTGCAGTCGCAACAGACAGAGAATTCATCAGGTGGAACCGGCCAGAAATCCTCTCCTGTTTGTGGGAGGAATGTGCCTTCAATCTTAAGTACTTGCCCCAGCCACATATCTGAACTCAAGTATTGAAACTAAGCTGCAAACACCACTGCAGAAGCACTTTCACCAAGCCCATAATACTCTGCAGCTGCACAATGGAAACTCCGCTGCACGGTTGCATTGTGGTTTCAGGCAAGGCAAGCCCACAACTTTGTTCAAGCTGGTCTCCAATTGCTTAAATTCAATCAGTGCTACTGTCATTCTGCTTGAACCAATTGATGCCGCATATTGTTAATCATGTCCTGCAAATTTGAATGGGATAGTGTGTGTGTATGGGAGACTTCAGGGGCATGTGGGTTGCTTTCTGAGGGGCTGAAACTTTGAATGTGGTATGGCAGATTGTGACAGAGGTGAGAAAAGGAGAAAGGAAAGAGTTTTTGGAGGATAAAGATTCAGTGGACGTCAGTGTTCTGACTAGGCAACAAGCACTACACGTGGAAATTCACCACCACCAATGAACTTATTTGATAGCATGAGATGGCAGGTGCGGGTGGGAATTGTTTAATGATAAAAGTATGGTGGGCTTTACTATGGCTCAAAGTTTGAATTTTGAAAGTGGGTCTTCAAGTGGGGGCCTACCCATTATGCTTGGTTTGTCTTATGGCTATAAATATTATGGGTATTGGTGTTCCAATCGGTCTAATTCAATTTATAATTGGTCTTCTCTTATGTGATACTGATTTGTACATATGATAATGTAGTATTTGTTTAGAAAGCAATGTACTTAAATTCAATTTTTTTAAATATTATTAAAGATTGATATGCTATTTTGGTTTCTATCGGATTTGTTATTGGGTTATGAATGGGTGGGGGGACCGTGGAGATTCTAAAGTCAATAAAAATCTTAAGGAAGAGACTAAAAAATCTATAAAGAAAGGGGTAGAGATGTTCGAGTTGGAAGCGAACAGGTTTGATTGGCTTTTCATTTGTCTCTTCGCCCACCTTTGTGCACTGGCATTTTCTTATTCAAACTTTTGGAGGCACTCTCAAGCCGTAGATGATAGACCCTGAGATGTGGTTGGTTTGGCTTCACACGAGTTTTAATCAAAGTTTAATTGATGGGTTGACCTTATCAAAGATACGAGGCACCTCTGGATTTTTATTTAATGTTCTTTCTTTATACCATGTGTTGCTTTTCATTTTGTTGGGGTCACTTCTCTCTCACAAGGGTTGGTGGGTCATTGCAAGTGGGGCCTGACCTTAGGTAAGTGAATGTGCACGCAAGGGTAGGCCATGGACCAAAGACTTGTGCTTAGATTAGATTGCTTTTGTGCAGAGAATATGACATTCTGGCTTGGATCTTTTTAAAGCTATGATGTGAAAAGTAAAGTTGATATGAAAGTATGCATCTTTTTAGCCCATAATTTGTGGAAGTTTGTATACTTTACATGTTCCAGATACCTGACGTTTTTACTTGTGTAGGAAAGCATATTGTGCGAGTCACATCTACAGTAATGTTTTAAGTAATATGCTGAGGACATCCTGGTATTCCATTTGATTTTGCTTTCTTAGATCTTTTCCTGAGATAAAAAGCAGTTAACATAAATGGTTCTCAAAATATTGTTTTGATTTTAATTTTTAGACTAAAAGTCTCCATTATATGCCACATTGGCAAATGACTTTAAAAATGAAAAGAAAAAACGACACGAGTCAACAGCAGAAGAACCAAAAGAGGGGAAAAAAAACAAGAAGCAAAAAGAAGTGTTGTTTAATGTTCTCTATTATTAAATCACAACCCTTTTATCTTTCTGAAGTTTCCTGTATCTCTATTATTCGTCCTGCATCAATCTCCTGTCAGGGTTGTGATTTTTTTTTTTGGGTTTAACTTTTATATTTTCTTGTGATACATTATTTATTTATTTATTTTTTTTAGAATGTTTTTGTGATACATTAGAAAAAGTGGAAAAGACTAAGATTAAATTGCGGTTAAGGTATAAAATATTTACCTTGGTTGTTTTGTTTGACTTGGGGGTCTCTAGTATAAAATCAGACTTCAATTATTATTATTATTTTTTCCACTTGAAACTGATTTTAGTTCTTATTTAATAAAAGCTTAACCTAAACTGGTTTTGCTACCAACCTATCTAACTCATAATGGAAACAACATGCTGGCAAAATCTTAAAGACCCAACTTTCCCAAGATAGTAGATTGACAAGTAAGTTATCAAAGAACACGATATTGACAAATAACGGTTTCGCCTTATAAAGGAAAATGAAAACCCATCCATAATGAAAAAGGAAAGTTTTGGAATTATGAACAAAGAAGTGTCTCATAAGAAAGCTTGAAAACATAGTGGTTACACACCCTATATTTAATATTTAGGACTACAAACTAGATCTTCCCAATACATTTCGATGCCAAGAAAGAAATCTTTTTTTAATAGTAAGTTACACAAGCCCAATGAATTTTGAACCCACAACCTCATCCAACACATGTCCACTTATGGAGGAGAAAGACCAATTTGTGTCCAACGTCTTCTTCGGCTTGTCTATCAAATGGATCCTTACCAATATACAAATCTAGAATCGACTGACATAGGAGTTTGCTTTGGATACTTCTCACCTCATTTCCATCAACTATTGAAATTAATAGAAATAACAGTGAAAACTAGCACATAATGGTCTAAGAATAATACAAAAGAGAAGGTTCAACCATGCTTGCAGTATCTTTCATTTATTTGATAGGTTTCAATTTTTCAAAAACTAAATTTTCCTAAAAAGAAAGTGAAATATTACTACTGCTTATCATCTAAAGATTAGGGGGTAATTCACTGTAGCGTTCATGTACAAAAAGTTGAATCTATTGTGGTCCAAATGTTAAGTCCTCATAAATATCTTTAAGACATTTCTAGAGTCCACAATGTAACTAAATAAAGAATATAAAAAATCTTCATCCATGTGTTGGAAAATTATTGATTAATTCCACTCTCATCCTATATGGTGTACTCCAACATGAAACCACAAAGAAATAAATAAGTTCTATTTGAATCAAAGAAATGGACCAAATGGACCAAAGTTGATCGAAATGGATCGATAGGTATGGACTGAATGGACCTAAGTGGACTGCAATGGACCGAATTGACAGAACTGGACTGAAACTGACTGAACGGGACCGAATAGACGGAATGGACCCAAGTGGACCGAACTGGATCTAGGTGGACCAAAATGGAATTAAAAGGACCGAATGGCTCGAAGAGACCAAAATGGAACTTCCAGACTGAACTGGACCGAAATAGACCGAATTAACCAAACTGGATGTAAGTGGACCGAATTGGACTGAAACGGCCTGGATAGATCAAAAGGGACCAAAATTGATTGTATAAACTGAACAGCACCGAAGTGTACTGAACTGGACCAAATAGACTGAAGTGGGCCAAAATTTTACGCGAACGTGCCTCAACAGGAACATAGTTATAATAAATGCTACATTTAAGCTTTTAAATATTATATAGATAAAAGGCTGATGAGTTATATCTTCAACAACAATGTTTTTGTCCCAAATTTTTTGGGTAAACTATGAATCCATCAAAAATGCCATATGCAACCACAATCATGTGTAAAAGGTATCAATACTAGTCTTACCCCTTTTTCCAAAATTGCCTCTTGATCATATTCAAAGTTGACTTGGACGGAAGATAATTACAAAAGCTTGTTACCAGAGCTCAATTACAAATTTATAAGCAAAAATGAAAAACTAGGTATTATTTTGCACAATCATAAGTCTAACCTCTATAGTCCTCACGTGTAGGTATTTTAATTAGTGATTATAATGGCCATCTGGCTTATGATCACTACTCATCAAGGGCTGATCCTGGGCGATTCAGCATTGGCAAAAGCTCCCAATGCCACTACTTCATATATTCAACCCTTAAATGTCAGGTTAATCATATGACTCCATCCTTGATATCGACCATGCTCATGAATGGTCTGATACATGGATGTTTTCTTCTTTGCTCATCCCTTTAAAATCATTTAAGAACAAAAAAAAAAAAAAAAAAAAAAAATTCTTTGTGCACAAAACTACCACTTTTGCGGGTTCGGATTTGGGAGAGGTGATTGGTCATTGATCAGCCTTACTCCTTTTTTTATTTTCTTGTTTTTTGAAAAGTTTATCCAAAACTTGAACTAGTGATATGTCGCATTTAGTGAAAGACACTTGCCATCGCACTAAGGCCCAACTCTATAACACTTAAAAACCCCCCAATAACTATTAGCCACCAGATTGCTTTAAATCGAACCCAAAACCCGTCATTCAACCCCCAAGTAAATTCCTTCACCCAATTTTGATAATACTCCAGCTCATCCTGAAGCCTTTTTAACTCAATTTCAGTTCTTAAATTTCAGGGCGATTCTCATATTTCTCCTTAAAAATCTGTATGAGATAGGCAAGATATGTGCACAATATACTGAACGGAAACTTTGAGAACAGTTTTTTACCTTAAGCTCTGGAATTGAGGAAACATTGCTTCTGTTACTATGTTGCTTCAAGTAGGATTCCACACTCTATAATTTGATATTGATTGCCTTTAATTTTTTGGGTTTCAATGTTGAATAGAGGAAACATTGCTTCTGTTACTATGCTGAATAGAGGAAAACATCTATTCTAATTCACGACCTGCATCAATCTCCTGTCAGGGTTGTGATTTTTTTTGGGGTTTAACTTTTATATTTCTTGTGATACATTAGAAAAAGTGCAAAAGACTATGATTAAATTCGGTTAAAGGTTAAAGTTAGAAAATTTATGCCATGGTTGTGGCCTGTGGGGTATTTGTACCACCTTACTAATTCAGGTCAACTTATCTTCACCCTTCAAATCACCGTCTTCAAGATTTTTGAAAAAGTAAATATGCCTAGTAAGACAGATGGAAATTGAAGGATCTAAAAAGATAAAGAAACAGATGGTTGTCTTGTTTGTGATTTGGGCGTCTCTTAGTATAAAATTGTACTTCAATTATTATTATTCCACTTGAAATTGATTTTAGTTCTTATTTAATTAAAGTTTTACCTTAACTAGTTTTGCTACTAACTCATAATGGAAACAACATGCTGGCAAAATCTTAAAGACCCAACTTCCCCAAGATAATAGATTGACAAGTAAATTATCAAAGAACACAGCATGACAGATAATGGTTTCACCATAAGGAAAATGAAAAACCCATCCATAATGAAAAAGGAAAACTTTGGAATTATGAACAAAGAAGGTCTCATCAGAAATCTTGAAAACATAGTGGTCACATCACCCATATTTAATATTAGTATTGAACTACAAGTCTACAAACCAGATCTTCCCAATATATTTCGGTGCCAAAGAAGAAAATTTTTTTATTGGAAAGTTACACACACCCAATGAGTTTTGAACTCACAACCTCATGCAACACACGTCTACTTATGGAGGAGAGATGCCAAATTGTGTTCAATGTCTTCTTTGGCTTGTCTATCAAATGGATCCTTACCAATATACAAATCTAGAATTGACTGACACAGGAGCTGGCTCTGGATACTTCCCACCTCCTTTCCGTCAACTACAGAAATTAATAGAAATAACAGTGAAAACTAGCACATAAAGTTCTAACAATATTATAAAAGATAAAAAAGAAGTTCAACCAACCGGCAGCTACATATTTTGTCCCTAACATTTCAAATGTGTCAATTTGGTCCCTAACATTTTGATATTGTGTCAAAATGGTCCCTGACGTTAAGTGATGGATGAAAAATGTTGATGTAGCTAACAACCAAAACAAAAAAAATAGTTTATTGTCACATCGATTGCCACCTGTACTAACATTTCAACATAACCTTAAATTAAATTTAAAAAAAAAAAAAAATCAAATAAGTGATTAACAAAGCACGTGAGGAAAATTTTGGGATAAAAAAGTTGATTTCTCCATTTATATAAATTTACATCTTTCAGCCACACTTGTTTTGTACATATAGAAACTCATGGAGATTCCTGTCTTTTTCTTATTTTTTTGTGTTGTTGCTGTTGCACTATTTTATGGCTAGCTTAACTGTGACAGTAAAAACCAGCATCACCACAGACCAATTAGCTCTTCTTGCTCTCAAAGCCCATATTACCGATTCAAAACCTTGGCAAGCAATTGGTCTACCTCTATTTCTGATTGCAACTGGATTGGGATCTCTTGCGGTGCCAAACACCTTAGAGTCACTACCTTGAACCTTTCTCACATGGGTCATATAGGAACCATTTCTCCACAAGCGGGAAACTTATCATTCCTCCCTCATTTATCCCTTAGAAACAGCAATTTTCATGGCTCTCTGCCCAACGAGTTGGCTTATTTGGGTTAGTTGGAAGTTGTCTACTTGGGATTGAACTCCTTTTCTGGAGTGTTACCATCATGGCTTGGGTCCTTACCTAAAATCCCTAACAAATTGTTCTACAGTTGTGAGTTAGGGATTTTGATCCCAAATTTTTCCCCACATGCTGTGTTACTCACTTATCTGATTGTCTAAAAAACAATTATAATTTAAGGTTATATTGATATGTTAGTACAGTTGGCCGTAAATGTGGCAATAAACTATTTTTTTTTGTTTTTGTTTTGGCCGTTAGCTACTTAACGGCAGAGACCATTTTGACACAATATCAAAAGGTTAGGACTACATTGACATATTTGAAAGATTGGGAACCATATTGACATATAGCGTAAATGTTAGGGACCAAATACGTAGTTTACTCTTCATTTATTTTATAGATGTAAATTTTCAACAACTTCCTAAAAGAAAGTGCAATTTTAACTACTGCTTATCCTCTAAAGATTAGGGGGTAATTTACTATGGCTTGTATATATAAAAAGTTAAATCTATTGTGTTCCAAATGTCTTTAGCACTTATAGAGGCCATAGCTGAAAGTAAAATAAGTGCAAACTAACAAGAGCAAAAGGTAATCAACAGCTCATGAAGAATAAAAAAGTAACTAACAACATAGTCTGCTATGATACAACTTGAAGTCAAGAAAACCTTACTCTTTGTGCAAAGTACATGGCCCCGTTCCCTTGACAGATCTATCAGAGATCCCCGTGGTATTTTATATTCATCTTTGAACTGGGAAGTGAACCTGAAATGGAACTGGATATTAAGCTGATACAAAAACTATAACGTGCAGGACTCTCTGGAAAAATTGAACTAGGGGGGAGGGGGAGAGAGGAGAACACTGGACCCCTTTTTGGCAGCAAGCTTTGGAAAATTGGCTCTTCTGTAAATTGGCTTCCAATTATGCAAGTTCTTAGTAATTTCAAGTCATTCATTCTTTCAAATATAATGACACTCATATTTACCATTAGTACGGAATAGATGTTTGTAAGTCATACAATGATTCACCTTTGAAGCAAATCTTTATTATCCGAACCCCCAAACTTTTGCAGTCTGCTCCCTACTGACTCTTCAAAAGCACTACGTACAGAACGGATGCTCAATTTGCTGTAGACTATTTGAAGTCTAACAGTCATACATATATCATTTTCAATGAGATATTCATTAAACTCCTTGTTTTCCTTGAACTCAGGGTTGGATAGTTTTCCATATTTCTCACTCAGAAATTTTTTTAAGTCATTATCATCAGCATAAACCCCTGAACAAAGGCAAAATGGAGAATAACACAACTTTAGTCTAATGCATGTGTTTTACTAACAAAAGATACTGATTGTACTCATGAAAAGTGCAATATAAGTCCTAGTAGTATGAGCAAAACAAAATATGAGTTGGTTAAAGTTGCGTTTACAACTTGTCAATATGGGAAGCTTTTTATCTTAAGTAAATGGTTGATGTGATTTTTTTTCTTATATACCATCAATGCAAGTTAAGAAGATGTAGTTAACTTTGCTCGATAAGTAGGTTGATTATTTTTCTAATCCTGTTGTTTTAAAGACTTTATTGATGATACAATGAAATTTAAATTTAGATGTAAAACACAAGCCAAATAGGATCTCAGAAATTCACAAATCATCACTGAGTGTTTCCGATTGATTCTAATTCCTCCTATATCACTATTACACATTCCATTCTAGTTATAGCACTACATTGTGCAGAAACTGTGTCCAATACTCAGTTGTGTTTCTATGATAGTAAAGGCCCTTAACTGCACCTAAGTGGCAACAATAATAACTTTCACACATCACGCTCTCATCAAATAGAGGGCACAACCTAGTGAAGCAACATAAGGCATCAAAATAATAATTTCCACACAGGATGCATGAATCTACTGCCACCAATTGGCATTGCTTCCACAATTGTATCTCTAAGTTTTCACTTAAAACTTATTAACTTATGGAACTGCCAACATAACAAAGTTGATGCTGTTATAGATTCTATCTAAAAACCAAAAATCAAAAATCAAAAAAAATTTCACTTCACACATAAGAGTGTTGTCTCATCAAAGTTAACAATGCATGTTTCCCCAATAACAAAAAATCGAAATCCACAGTGAAAAGTGATGAAATTTTGAAACCCAAAGAAGAATTGTAGTAACAAATGTACAGACATCAATGTTTTCTTATTTAACTTTTAAAGTGCATGTTTTCTCACTAACAAAAATCAAAACTCAACAGTGAATAAGCAATGAAATTGTGAAACTTGGAGAAGAAATGCAGTACCAACTACCAAAGGCACAGACATCAATGTTCTAAATTGTACTTCAAATATATGACAAAACTCTTATCAACACAATACATGCAGGTTTTCTTAATAACAAATGCCAAAGCCCAACAGTGAAAAAACAATCAAAATTTTGGAACTTGAAGAAGAAATATGGCACCAAATGCATAGACATCAACAACAACCAAGCCTTAGACCCAATTTGGGGTCGACTATAGATCCTCAAAAAACTAATCAAGGTTGGTCACATGTATTATTTTCTATCATTCTATTCTATTTGATGCCATACTCTCTATGAACTCCAAAATTGACAAGTCATTTTTCACTACTTCTATTAGAGTTACTTTAGGTCTTCTTCAACCTTTTTGTTATCTCAACATGAATTTCACTCTTTCCAACTAGTGCATTAATCGCTCTCTTCCGTACATGACCAAACCATCTCAAATGACTCTCACTCATCTCTTCATCAATAGGGGTCACCCTTATTTTTAAGCGAATTTCTTCATTTTGAATCCTATACTTCCTTGTATTCCCAATTATCCATCCTAACATTCTCATCATAGCTAAACAAATTTTATGAACAAATTTTAAATCAAGCAATACTCCTGTTGCAGTTCACCCACATTGCTCTTATCCTATGATTCATGTCTTCTTCGATCTCTCCATCATATTGATTCATGAATTATTGATTGTTCAAGATATGGGAAGCTCTCACTCTTTGGTATCTCTTTGACCATCATTTCTTACAACCTCTTCATCTTTGTTTCTCCTCTTACTAAACTTACATTCCATCTGTTCTGTCCTACTTAGACATCAGTTTTCTGAAATTTTGCTTCACGTATATGACCCCTCTCTTACCTAACTCAACAATGCATGTTTTCCCAATATCAAAAACCAAAACCCAACAGTGAAAAAACAATGAAAGTCTGTAACTCGAACAGGAAAATGTTGTAAAGCTAAAATTGTACTTCACACATATATAACACATTTTCTCATCAAAATCAACAATGCATGTTTACCCAATAAGAAAAAACCAAAAACAAACAAAGAAAGTTAGAAACTTGAAGAAGAAAAGTGGGTACCAAATGCATAAACATCAATGTTCTTGAGCCCCAACACGCTTTTTTTCCTTAACCCAATTCCGAGGAGGCGCTTAGAATCGTCTAGAACCGAAAGGAACGAGACCCCAGTCTTGGACTCGACCACTGTTGAAGAAGAGGAAGAGTTTTCAGCTAAAGAAAGTGAGCCCCAAAGTGGTAGTGAGCAATGGTTGGACTTATTAGAGAAGAGTGAATTCAGTGCCTTTTTGAGAAATGGGTCTTTTGGATCTTGACATATGGCTATTGCGGCGGCTCCGGCGGTGGCTACTACGGCGGAGGCAGCGAGGAAAGTGGAGGCGGTGGTGGTGGGTTTGGTGTGAGGTAGCTTTGGATTTGGCTTTGGGGGCTGAGAAAACAAGAACGGAAAGCGCAGGGAGACCATTGCGATGGTAGTGGTATTTTGGGAATATTCCGGAAACTTTAAGGTTGAATTGTTGGGGTGTATATATAGGTATGGGCTTGTCTCGTGGTGTGCACGTGACTTGTGGGGCTTTTTTGGTTTCGGCTTTGGGTGGGTTGGGTTGGGTTGGGCTGAGCTTCCTTTTTTGTTTTTTAGAGTTTGGTAGGTGTGATGTAATGGTTTTGTGGGATTGTTGGATTGGGTTTTTGTTTTGGAGCATTCTCTTTGTGATTTTTTTGGGCCAGATTTTAGCATAATGGGTTGAGAAATTTGGTCTTCGGATTTGTAGACCATTCAATGCTTCTATCTCATTGTGTATGGGTATTGGTTTGTGACAAGTAACAACCAAAGATAAACATTCTGTGCTGATTTTTGTAAGTAGCTAAATGAAGTTTATGTGATGGAGATTTGTTTATGTAAGTTTTTTTTTTTTGGGTGAATTTGAGATAAAATTTGGGTGCTTCTTTCATTCTTTTCATTTCTTGAAGGATAAATTTTTTTTCTTCAAAAATTCATCTAACCTAGCTACTATGTGACAACTTAAAAGAAAATTCTCATGCAACTTACATGGTTTAATGAAAATTTTTATTTGTGGAAATTTTCATTCTATTTCTTTTGTTAGTGTTTATTTGCGATGTAATCGAGTTGTTTTAGTTCTTATTAGTGCTGCAAAAGAAAATGAGAAAGTCAATGTTTGGCTTGAAGAATACCCATCTTTTTTCTTGTCCATTATTATATTATGTGATTTTGAATAAATAAATCTATTATAGTTTTTTAATAAATAAAAAAGCATATTACTTTTTTTTTTATTTTAAATTTTAATATATGTGAATGGCTTTATAAAAAGCTCTTTTATATAGTAACTCTGCATACAACCTTGCCTATATATCCTGTCTATATGTGTAATTAAGTTCCATTGGTTAATATTGTTTGAACTTTTCAAATTAATCACTTTTCATGTCTATGTATTCTCTTTTCGTTTCCTCTATCTCCTTGAAGCAAGTGAATCCATATCGTGATATCACAACTAATTTTAATCCCTAGATTGGCATGTGGCAAGCTTTGATTAGTTAAATGAATAATCAAGACATGAAATACTCCATCCTTCTCACAACGTGTCCAGTCCACTGTCGTTTCTGATAGTTTGGTCGCATTTCCATTTAATTACTTCTTACACGATTTCTCACTCTTGTTATAAAACTAGTCCAATGGGCCAAAATGGGTATTTGTCCATTTTGTCCAAAGAATATAGTAAAATGTCATTATTTTGAAACTATTTAGGAAAATACTCTTATTTTGAAACTTGATTAGATGAAAATCCAGTTATTTGAAAAAATTCACATGAAACTTGAGTTCCATAATTTATTTATTTATTTATTTTTTTAAAGTTTGATTGCCTATAACTCGATTTTTTAAAAATCGAGTTTCAATGTAATCGATTTTTAGAAAATTAAATTTCAATGTAATTGATTTTTAGAAAATTGAGTTTCAAAACAACGGTATTTTCCTAGATAGTTTCAGAATAATGATATTTTGTTACATCTTTTAGGCGAAAGGGGCAAAAGCCCATTTTTGCCTAGTCTAATGTACATATACTTTTATTTTGGACAAAATTGGCTTCTGCCTTTTTTTCCCAAACTAAGTAGCGTTTTGCCCCCTTTCCCAAACTAATTAGGGAAATATTCCTCTTTTGAAACTCGATTTATTATAAATCGAGTTAGGCCCTATAGCGGTGTTTTTAAGGAGCCTATAGTGATGTTTTAAGGACCTATAGTGGTGTTTTGTAACTCGACTTCCATGAAATCGAGTTATCGGTAAAAAAAAAAAAAATTGCCTATAACTCGATTTCATGGAGGTCGAGTTACAAAACGCCACTATAGGTCCTTAAAACGTCACTATAGGCTTCTTAAAAACACTGTTATAGGGCTCCAGAATTTTTTTTTTTTTTTTAACTCGATTTATCATAAATCGAGTTATAAAAAAGGAGCATTTTCTTAATTAGTTTAAAAAAAGGGGCAAAACGCTGCTTAGTTTGGGAGAAGGGCATTTGCCCATTTTGTTCCTTTTATTTTTCTTGTTTCCTTTTTTGGACAAAGCTTAATTTGTATCTGTTAAGTATTTATTTAGGTAAAAAAAAATTACAACCCACATTGGTAGTGGTTCAAATTTGACATAGTACAGTCTTCTGACGTAAAGTATACGACAATTTTTTGATTGTTTTTGATAATTCATTGTTAAACCCGTCAAGCATCTTAATATGCATGCTTAGTCATGCACAAACTACAATGATTAGGATAATATAATTAACATGCATGTCGTTACCCATTTGATTCTATTACTTTTACCTCTAAAGAATGCTAGTAAAAAAGAATAAATGCATGTCCATGCATGCCTGCCAAAATGCTTAGAATTTGAAAGGAAATGGCATAGAGATTCTCAAGGGGGGTCGACGATCGCCCCATCTGGCCTGCCCAAAACAAAATTTTAACCATTACTCTATTAATTAGCCTATTGCTTTTTTAGTTACTACAACATCACATCTGTGAGTCTGTGACGGTAAATATTGTGAGGGGCTATATATTTAGTGTAAGAAATCGTTTTCCATTTAGACAACTTCTAAGTGCCTTGATTATTCCCAACCTGTCAAGAGTTTTGTAGTTTAATTGGTTGACACATTTTGGTATATTCATAAGATATTATTAAAAAAAAAAAAAAAAAAAAATCACACCAGCTAGCCTAAAAGAAAATCTTGGTAAAATAGACTCGCTAAAGCTATGCTTAAAACTCCGCTCTGTTAGTAGATGGGCCACCACACATTATAATTTGATTCTTCTTATATGCAAGTGTATAATCGTATTGTCAAAAAGGAGGAAAATAAAAAGTTATTATAACGCCCCTCCCTAAGTTAATAAGTGGACTATTATTTTATTTTTATTTTTTTTTGGGTGAAATTTTCTGGTTGACATTGTTAAACTCAAATGTGATATTTACTTTCAAACATAATATTTGAGGAAAAAAATGTTAAATTTCATTTTAAAAATTAGAAAGAAGTATACTTTTTCAATATCTTGAAACCATTTCAGGTTATAAAAAAAAAAAAAAAAAGGGAAAAGCTTAAAAGAAGAAAACGTTTTAATTGAAAAGGCAAAAAATTATTGTTACCTTTAAATAATTGTTGGGGCCGAAAAAGTCTTCCTTCCGATAAATGAGATTTGTGTTGGGTTGGGGCTCTAAACCGAAACTGGACAATGGGCTTGAAGCACGGCTCAAAGGCTATTGGTGAAAATTTGGAGAATTCGTCTTATTTTATTCCTTGGGCCTAGGTTAGGACTGACAAGGATTATGGGATGACCCAAAAACGTTTCCTACAATAGACATGTCAGCATAATAGAAAAAGCTTACTGCAATAAGTAGATAGCCCAACAGTAAAATATTCCAGCAAGAAAATGAGACATAACAGAATAAACTTCCAGTCGTTAATTATTTCATAGATTAAGAAGAGTGTCTACATCTCCAAAATCATCATCCATAGGTTCTAGTGAGAAGAAGTCCTCCAATACAAGAACATGAGGGAAAAACTCTATAGTAATAATTATATTATAACCTTCAATAGTAAATGAATAAACAAACACTATGGGTTCCATTATGACAAGTAATGGCGAAAGCTTAGTGTGAGATGAAGGGAGAGAGAGAGAGATTCTAGCTAGCGCAGCAAGATTATTATTATGCCAAGGTATGCTCATAAAGATAGTATATGTAGTGAGTAGTGAATGTCATTTTGGTAGTATGAGTAATGAGAGAGAGAGAGAGAGAGAGAGAGAGAGAGAGAGAGAGAGAGAGAGAGAGTATTTAACAAAGCTGCTAGGACTTTCTGCTAGGGGTGGATGAGAGCTTATAAGTAGAGGTGTGAGGGGGTATTGGTGAGCTAGGGGCTGAAGAGCTTAGTTTCTGATTTTGAAACTAAGAACTCAGAAGCTCAGAACCTCACTAAGAGCTTAAGAAAATTAGAGAAAGGAAAATAGAGAAGCTTATGAGAGACTTACTCTTCTCTATTGGTGTGTGTTGAGGTGTTGGTGGAGAGCTTTATTTATAGTTGAGTTTAAGAGGGTTTTTAGCAAATAATCTATGCCAAAACCAGTCTCAATCTTCAGACAATCCTTAGAAAATTGTTCCTAGGATTTGGCCAAGAGTGGTAAGTTTAGCTTTAGAGTGTTCCTGCTGTTTTGGGTAATAGCAGCTGGAGTTTTGACTTAGCATTAAATGCTGGATTGTCCTCAGCCAATAGGATTAGAGCATGAATTAGGCTAATGATCTTGGTTGTCTGCTGCTAGTATCAGAGCCTCCTAGGGCAGATTGTGTCACCCCAAGCTAGGTGTCAATCTTGGAGCCTTTGCTGGAAACTCTGCTGGAGATCTCCTTGGTGCCCTCCAAACCACATTTCCCTAAGTTTCCCTATTAGGGTTCATGTGCTTGGTTCATGAACTAGAAAATGTACATTTTTGGCATGGCAATGAATTGTTTACAAGTGATTCCAGAAGCTTCCATGGTCTGTTCATGGCTGCCCCTTGTTCCTTAACCGATTGTGTTGGAGAAGATAGAGAGAATGGCTGGCTGTAGCTTTATAGCTTTATGTCTTGTCAGCACAGCTTTATGTCATATCAATAATAATGAAAATCAGCTTGCCAAGGACGGATGTAAGCTTAGCTGGACATGTGTCTATTTCTGATCTGATTTGACAAGCTAAAAATGATGGTAATGGGCTCCAGCTGTCAGCTTAGTTGTGCTAAAACTTGATTAGTGGTTAGTCTAACCACTTTAGTTACTCAAGTAAGCTTCAGTTGCTGAGATTAGCACATAGGCTGGGCGTTGTTGTTGGGCTTCTTTGGGCTTGTTCATTCCTACAAAATGAATAGTTTTACCATGGGTAATATACACGGGCTTTTGTAGTTAGTGTTTATTATGAAAAAAATAAGCATAATTCCCATAAATTTTGTAGAAAAAGTAGCTTTGAAAGATGAGTAATATATCATAAGTAATTTATGCTTCCCATGAGTTAGGGACTTTAGTATATGAAAATATGTTTTTGCCAATGAATAGTTTTGGGCTTTAAGCATAATGTAATTATTTTTGCCAAATAATATTTGGGCTTTAATAGAATAATTGTTTGCCCAATAGTGTTGGGTTTTTTCATAAAATAGTATTGGGCTTTTTTGTAAAACTTTCCAAAATAACATTGGACTTTTGTAAATAGTTGCCAAAATAGTGTTTGGGCTTTTGTAAATAGTTTGAGATTTTGTAAAAAATATTGCTATGTAGCAACGGGCTTTATAAGAGTGCCGTGTAGCAACAGACTTTAGGGTGTCGTGTAGCAACAGGCTTTAGAGGTGTCGTGTAGTAATGGATTTTAAGGTGTCGTGTAGCTAGGGGTGTCCACGGGTTGGGTCGGTTCGGGTTTGGGCTCATCCCAGAAACGACTTGATCTTGTCAGGTGGTTGGATGGCGGACCTGCCGTCGACTGTGAAAAATCACGGGTTGAGTCAGATCGGGCTTTGGTGGACAGTGATCAAATCCGACTTTGACAGAAAGACAAAAATCAAAGACCAAACTTGAAATTCCACAAATCTGAAAGAACAAATCTATACTGAAGAACAAATCTACAAATCCAAATACCAGTAGCCCACAAATCCAAAGAACACAAACAGAGATAATAGAAATGATAGCAAATTTGAACATGCAAGAGACTAAAACAAAGAAATAAAGAGACAAAATGACTGAAAATCAAACCTGAGAGAGATAATTTCAGATTGGCGATGGTGCGATGGAGGAGAATCACAGATTAAGGAGAATCGCAGATCGGTGGAGGTTCGAAGATCTAAAGTTCTAATCTAAAGTTCGATGGCTTGAGGATCTAAAGATCAGTGGAGCTTGTTGGCTGTTAAGAGATCGAGAGAGTGAAAGAGACCGAGTGAACTCAGAGAACTGAACAGGTGAATTGAGATTTGTTAAGTGCTGGGTTATATATCACGGTCTGGTCGGGTGGATCGGGTTTTGGAAGGGAAGACCCGCCACTTGACTCGCCAGAATCAGTTTGAGATGGCAGGGACTCGTCGCCGATTGCTAGGTCGTCGGGTCGAACGACGGTCGGTTCGGGTTCGGTCAGTTTGGCTGGGTGGGTCAGGTCTGCGGTTTTGTTGGACACCCCTACATGTAGCAATGGGTTTTATAGGTGTTGTGTAGCAATGAGTTTTAGGAGGTTGCGTAGCAATGGGCTTTAGAGTGCTGTGTAGCAACGGGCTTTAGAGGTGTCATGTAGCAACGGGTTTTGTAAGAGAGTTTTGTTGGACTTTTTGGATTTTGTCCACAAGGTAAATGAGTTTGGGCTTTTTATAGAGATGGTATAATTTTGTGGCCCAATTTTGGTAATGGTATGATAAGTATTTATGTGAGAGCCCAAGTTGGGTAATATGTGAGATATAATGGGTAATATTTGTGAGAGGACCCAAAATAATTTATGGGGCTTATATGGGAAATATTTGTGGGAGTCCAAGTTAGGTAATAATATAGGAAAATATTTGGATAATATGTGGGAAGTATTTAGGAAATATTTGTGTGGGATGAAAATGGTTTATGGGCTTGTATGAGTATTTTAGTGAGTGAGCTAATGAGATTAGGACCTGAAAATTTGTACCTCAACAATAATTATAAATGATAATAATAGGATCTCAAATTTTCTTATAATAATTTACTCTCCTCCATAAAAATGTGGGTATAAATTAACAGTAAAGTATGGAGATAATTATATAATAATAAATATTCATAGAATATAATTAAATAATAAATGCTCATAGTATATTTTTACATTATTACAATTTGAACAATTTGTGAGGCTATATTAACCAAAACAATATTTATTTAACTACTAAAAATCATTTCATTCATGAATAGAAAAAAATTGATTATTCATGTAACAAAACCCTAATAGATAAACATGATATATATATATATATATATATATTGAGAAAGTTTCAACTTATATATGGTATTCGCTCCAGGTGATAGTTTTTTATTATTAAACTAAGATACCAATCAGTACATTTTTGGTGTAGGTGGAAATTGAATCTTAAATTTCTTATTCAACCATCAAATATATATGACATAATAAACACGTTGTTGTTTGTGAGTTTTCTTATTGTAAGTATCAGTTAGTATTCAAATGAATTCCTTTTATATTTTAAATTGGTCTCAAATTCTATATATATTCACATCTACACGCGTGATTGTATGTGCATATATATAAAATTTGTCCCCTTCAGGTCAAATATTGGCTCCCCTACTAGAGATTATAATAGATCATAACTTAATTTTAATTGTTTTTATGTCCATGTTACATGGACCGTGAACTCGAAATTCCATGATACGTGAACAAAGCCAAGAATATGGAACGTACGGTTGTCTTTGGTTTATTCACTTCACTTCATTAATTGTCCATAAACTATATATAGAATACATGTTATCAATTTCTACCATCAACAAACTTAGAATAATCGACAGATGACAGACGCAAAAGAATAATAAATAAATAAATAAAACCTTAGAATAATTCATAGTTTTACCAGCTCATCACTATTGGAAAACTTGAGTCTCGGTTTCTTCATCTCGTGTAAATTAATTAATGTCGCATACATAAGTTGACATTAGATAACTTGCAAATTGATTATTTTTTCTTTGTTTTCCGTACCATTATATATAGGGCATGCATGGTAGGCCCTCCATATATATTACTACTATATATTCATGAAGGAGACTAAAATGTGTTGCATTAGCAGGGCAAAGAATATTTCGATGTGAAGAAAGAATCTAACATTTTAAAATATATAAAACTTATTTAAATATAAATTATATAAGTAAATAGATGAGAATGGCCTTATAAACCATTACATAATGGGTTAAAGATTGTCCCTTTGGTTAATTATATTTTCTTAGCCAGAAAATGAAAACAGCATGTGTGTACAAATTAATGTACATGCATGGGTTAATTTCAAACGTATGTGGGTAAATGGAAGGCTCCTCAAACTGTTGCACCAGAATAGAATCTCGACTATATATGCTGTCTATGCGTGTAAGTATTTTCCAGTGGTTATGTTGTTTGAACTTTATCAAAATAATTAATCACTTATAATTTCCTGGAGCTGATTATATATATATATATTCTCCTTTCGTTTCATCTCCTTGAAGCTAGTGAATTCATATCATGATATCGCAGCTGATGTTAATATTCACTGCTAGATTGGCATTTGGCAAGCTTTGATTAGTTAAAATATGAACTAAACTAGAAGTAGAATCAAGACATGAAATTCTCCATCCTTCCCAAAAATATGCCCATTGTCTGTTCTGATATGTAGTTTGGTAGCGTCTATTTGCTGCCCACGAATTAATTACTTCTTACAAGATTTCTTGCTCTTGTTATAAAACTAGGCCAATGGGTACTTTTATTCTTCTTGTTTTTGTTTTTTGGAAAAAGCTTAATTTGTATTATATTTAGGTAAAAAACATACAACCCACATTAATGGTAATGATTCATATTAGTCTTATTGTAGTCTTCTTACGTATGCATACAAAGGAAACCAAAGTTATATGACAATGTTTTGGTTTTTATACCTTATTCGATCTCCATTATTCCCCCTCTAAAGCATCTAAATGCTTAGTTAAGCACAAAATTAGGATAATAATATAACATATATGCATGTCATTACCATTGAATTCTTTACTTTTCCATTTAGATTTTAGACCTCTCCTAAGCACCTCAACCACCCCAGTCCAAAGGAAAATCTTGGTAATTAAAATAGACATGCTAAAACTATGCTTAAAACTCCACTTAAGTTAATTAGTCGATGGGAGCCACTAGCCCACTACACGCGCATTATAATTTGATTCTCCTTTTTAAAAGAAAGAAAAATTATAATTGCATTGTCAAAAAGGAGGAAATAAAAAGTTATTACAACGCACCTCTCTCTAAGTTAATAAGATTTCTGGTTGACATTGTTAAATGTAATATTTACTTTCAAACACAATATTTAAGCCAAATAATATATCTATGTTAAAAAAAAGCAAAATTTAACTCTCGAAAAAAAAAAAAAAAAGCAAAATAATATATCTATGTTAAATTTCATTTTAAAATAATTTGAAAGAAATATGATTTATTAATATCTTGAAATCATTTAAGAGAGAGAGAGAGAGGATAAGCTTAAAAAGAAGCAAAAGTTTTAATTGAAGAGGCAAAAAATTATTGTTACTTTTAAATAATTATAAACAATAATAATAGGATCTCAACTTTTTTATTTTATTTTTTATTTTATAATAATTTCTCATTTATAAAAATTTGGGTAGAATTTAATAGTAAAGTATGGAGATAATTACGCCTCCAAAAAAAAAAGTATGGAGATAATTAATATAATAAATGTTCATAGTACAGTTTTACATTATTACAATTTAAACATTTTATGAGCCTATATTAACCAAAATGATATGGGATTTTATATATAAACTATCTTGATATTTATCTAAATATTAAATTAATTCATTCGATCCATAAATAAATTTTAACGTTGAAAAAATAGATTATTTATGATGATGCTGAAAAAATCACCAGTGAGCCATATGGTTCTCGCACGCTCAAAACAGCACCTGCACAACACAAAAGCTGAAGACCTTAAGAGGAGTACTGGTGTGGTACTGGCCAAATACCTTCCGAAGGTCAAGTTAGAACTTCTCACAACGCTAAAGTGCTAGAGCGGGGGTGAATTATGCGTACCTTGGCTAGTGAGGGTATTGAGGCTTTTATAGTAGTAAAGGGTTAACATCATTTCCTTGAGTTAGAAGTCTTTTCCTTATAGGAGTCTTTATAAGCGTATTTAGTGGAACTCTTTCCTTATAGGAGTCCTTTTGATTAGCACTAAACGTGAAGCGCAATATATTTCCTTATATACACAAACGTGGGGACCAAGACAAACCACGTTAGGGTCATCAGCTTCGCCTACTCCCTTCAGCTTTATTGGCGTTGGCTACCCATCTTCGTTGCCTAAGGTCAACTTGTCGGCTATGCGGTGAGTTTCGTGGACTCCCTAACATTGTCACTTACTAATGGATCTCGATGGAGGTTTGCTTACCCTCTTCAGCTTGTTCTCATTAGCTTCCTCTTCAGCTTACGGTCTTTAGTAGACTTCCTCATGTCATCACTTGTCAATAGACTGTTGCTTCATCCCTTTTCATTGGTGATTCTAATATTGTAAATTTATCCTTATCATTCATTAATACATATATCTCGTGGGATCCTTTCCTGCCTTCAGCTTTCTCCCTGCCAGCTTTTCATTCCGTCTAGGTGTAGACGCCATCAGGTCGTAAGATGAAGTCGTCAGCTTAACGGCTTCATCTTGCGTGAAGTCTTCAGTTTAGAGACTAACGGCTTCATCTTGCGTAAAGTCTTCAGTATGCATAATAGAGCTGACGGGTTTTTGGAGATCAACAACTTCTTATATTTTTCCAATTAAAAATTCCCCTTATCAGTTTAAATGATAAAATCCTAATAAATAAACATCTATAATATAATAATAATAATGATATTGTTTGTGTATTTTCTTACTTATCACTTAATGTTCAAATGAATAGTTTTTAATATTTTAAATTTGTCTCAAATGCTATATATATTCACATGTGTACGTGTGTGATTGCATGCGCATATATTTTTTCCTCTCCTTGAAGCTAATGAATTCATATTATAATTTCACACCTGATGTTAATCACTGCTAGATTGGCATTTGGCAAGCTTTGATTAGTTAAATACATAAACTAACTAGAATCAAGGCATGAAATTCTCCATCCTTCCCACAAATATGCCCATTGTCGGTTCTGATGGTTTGATAGCATTGCATCCACAATAGTGTTGCTAAATAGCTATATTGCTATTTTTAGCACCACCAATACTTAAAAAGCATGCTGTAGTAGTGGTGTAATAACTAAATTTTTTAAGCTTTTTACTACAGTGCATAGCCATTGCCATAGCTAAAATTTTTTAGCTTCTTGCTATAATGCGCAGCCATTTATGGCTGTGCACTGAAGCAAGAAGCTAAAAAAAAAAAAAAAAAAAAAAAAAAATTATTAAACTTCTCTCTCTTCTTCGAAACCCTCAAAGCTCGTTCTGATCCAAAACACCATGGCTCAGAAAATTGGAAAAGAAGAGACCGAGTTCAAGGTACACGAGAAAATCCCTCTTTGTATCAACAATTGCGGTTTCTCCAGTAATTCGGCCACCGACACAACATGTGCCAAAACTACTTCAACACCTCGAATTCACCAACAATAACCACCACAAACCCAAACGCAATAACAACAACAACAACAAATTCTTCATCATCAACAACAACGATGACTGTTACAACAATGGCCTCTTTGTCGACAAACAAGTTGTTGAAGGTTCATCATAGGTCTAGTGCGAGTTCGTTCAGATCTGCTACTACAGAGGTGTCGAGCAAGGACATTGTGACTGCAGCGGCGGCGGCGTCGGATCGGGTTAGATTGGAGGGGTTTAGTTTCGGATTCGTATTGGAGGTGAAGAGAGAGGTGAATCGGTGCTTCGGTTACAGGAGGAAGGTAGGGTTGATCGGATTCTGGTGCCGGTGTGGCGAGCTCTTCTGCGCCAAGCATCGGTACACTGATCGCCACGTGTGCAGCTACGATTACAAAGCCACTGGTCGCGAAGCAATCGTCAATGTAAAGATATATTATTTTATTATGTTGAAAGCTAAAATAAAATCACTGATGTTGGATGTTTTGTAAAGTGAGAAGGTAAAATAGATAAAGTAACTTTTTATGGTGCCAAATAGCTAAAAAAAATAGCTCCATTGTTGTAGATGCTTATAAAACTAGTCCAATGTGTACTTTTATTCTTCTTGTTTCTGTTTTTGGACAAAGGTTAATTTGTATTGTTAAGTATTATATTTAGGTCAAAAAATTACAACCCACATTCGTACATAGTGGTTCATATTTGACTTATTGTAGTCTTCTTACGTACTGTATGCATATATACAAAGGAAACCAGAAGTATTGGACACTTAAAGCATCTTAAGGCTTAGCCAAGCACAAACTACAATGATTAGGGATATATATATATATATATATTACCATATAACATGCATGTTATTACCCATTGAATTCTTTACTTTTGGCTCTAAAGAATGCTAGTAGAAAAGAATAAACCTGCCAAAACGCTGAGAATTTGAAAGGAAATGCCGAAATGGTATAGAAATTCTAAGCAAATTTAGTTTTTATGGACCATGAACTCGAAATTCCATTATACGTGGCGATAAAGCCAAGAATATGGAACGTACGGTTGTCTTTGGTTTATTCACTTCATTGTCCACAAACTATGTATAGTGGAAATTAAATTAATATATCTTTATAAATTTCTACTATCAACCAGCTTTGATTTCAGCAACAAAATAATAATAATATAAATAAAACAACCAACCTAGGATCCGTTTGAAAACTGCTTATTTTTGAAAATTAAAAACATTGTAGTAAAATAATTTTTAAATGTGTGAATAGTGCCGTGAGGCCTATTTTTAATGAAAGTTTCGTTGAAAAAAGAGGTTTGTGGGTCCCATAAACAGTGCACGAGACCTACTGAAAAGCCACCGCAACCACAGAAACTGAGAAACGCACTTCAAAAAAAAAAAAAAAAAAGCAGACGCATAAACGTGCTGTCCAAATGGGTATTTAGAATAATTGATTCAACAAAAAGGAAAAAAAAAAAAAATCTTTGAACAATTGATAGTGGATAAAAAATAAAAATAGAAAAAACGACCTTAGAATAATTCATAGTTTTACCAGTATGCAAATTAAGTGCTCATAACTTGGAAAACCTGAGTCTCAGTTTTGTTATCTGGTGCAAATTAATGTCTAATGCCTAAGTTGACATTAGAGAACTTGCAAATTGAATTTTTCCGTACCATTTATACTCTATAGGGTATATATGGTATTGATAGACCCTCCATATCACTATTCATTAAGGAATCTAAATTTCCTTCATTAGAATATTTTGATTTGCAGAAAGAACCTAAAATTTTAACATATATAAAGATAATTGCGCATGCCGTCTAGAGCAAGGTCAGCAAAATTTCATTATCAACAAAGGACGACGATACTAAATCTTTTATATTCGTTTACATATAAGTTTTGGATTATGTGTATTTTGGAATATGCTGAAGTTATATATTGTAAAGTTTGCTACAAAATTTTTATAAATAGACATTATAAATAAATTTTTTGTTTAATTTTTTTTATGTAGTAAAATTTGTAGTAATCACATTTTTTACTTTAAACCATGATTCCTTTCAAAAACAAAAAAAAAAAAAAAACTTAAAACCATGATAATTCGTTGGGGGCAAACCTTCTATCACACTAATTAATCAATGAACAAAGTTTAACTACAACATTGATTCTAACCTTAGGTTACAACCTTACTTAATATCTTTTTATTGGAGGTGAATTTTGACAAATCTATCATTGGATTACATTTTCTTATTATATATTTCATACTTGCAAAATTTCTAGAAAATTAAATATCAATAGTTATGTCATCAATAAATTGTTTAAACTGCAAGTTTTTATAGTTTAAAATTAGGCGAAACTACACTATTGATCCTTGAAGTTTACTCTATGTGCGCAATTGGTCCCTCAAGTTTAAAACGAGCACAATTAGTTCCTTAAGTTTTAAAACTGAATTGTATTGATCATTTTACTAACTATTGTTAACGGTGTTACTTATATAACTAACGGAACAATAACTTAACATTTTTTAAACAATGTAGCATGTTTTTAATTAAAAAAAAAAAAATAGTTTCCACGTTAGATGAAATTGAAAAATTATATTTACTAGATTAAAAATAAATCTGATATTTGTTTAATAAAGGCATGACGGAGAGAGAGAAGGGGAAGCTAGAGATTGACAGCCACAAGAGAGCCGCCTGGGAGGGAGTGAAGGAAAACCCAAGCCTAGCCGCCGCCGGTGGAGACCAAATCCCTAGCCGCGCGACAGCACTGCTTCTCTGGCACTGCTTCTTTCGTATTCTATTGAAACCGTTTCTGGAAAATGGAACATTTGTACAGTACTGGACGCACATTCAGATCATTAGCTCTGTCATTGCCCCATCTAGCAAGAGTGTTACCCCTTGTCTGCTTAGCCACAGACCTCACGGTGTTTTCAGTCTCTGGTATAGTTGAACCATTGCGGCGGCCATTGTTAAGCCCACAGTGGTGTTGTGTCCGATTGGCTGGGATTTCCATGGAGTTCCTGTTTGATGGTTTGGAAATGGAAGAGAGAAAGTTAAGTGTATCGAGAAATGGAAGGCTCTGGGTATACTTATAGCCTTGGGGAAGCCAAATAATCAACTATTAATGTAATGGCCGAATGGATTTTCTTCCGTTTGGACCCACGTACCATTCTGCTTTTCTTTCTGGGGAAGTCAGACTCGACACTCAATTTGAAGAATTAATTTTAGACTCTAGAATATGAAAGAAGCAGTGCTGTCACGTGGAAACAATTTTTTTTTTAATTTTTAATTAAAAACATGCCACGTCATTAAATAAAATATCAAGTCATTATTCCGTTAGTCACGTAAGTAACACCGTTAATAGTGATTAGTAAAAGGACCAATACAACTCAGTTTTAAAATTTGAGGTACTAATTGTGCTCGCTTCAAACTTGAGGGACCATTTATGCACACAGGGTAAACTTCAGGGACCAATAATGTAGTTTCGCCTTAAAATTATGCATAAAATATATGTTTATAGATAATATAGTAAGAAATTTTATCACGAGGACGGATTTACAGTTGAAAATATTTAGAAAATAATTGGAGACTAAAACCATGAAAAACAACTATGAGTTCTAAGAAGATTCTTCCCTCGAAAATTTTCCAGAAGTCCTTAGGAAAGCACAACATTAATTTATTAGACAAAGCGATTTTTTTTTTCCCCCTCTTTATTACTAAACATATCTTCAATAGGATTAATATTGTAAAATTTATTCTACATATTGTCCCAACAACATGGATTATATGGTAAAAAGACAAACAGTAGCATGAAGGAGGAACTTGAAGTATAAAAGGATTGTTTATGTTTGCTATGTAAGGGATTTGGCAGGCCTCGGAGCTACTAGACTATGTGCCCGACGGCCCACTGTTGTTGATGTATAAACTCTTTATATTATAAATAAGACCCCCATTTTCATCAAAAAAATAAAATAATAATTCAATATCACATTTACGTGCGTACATGTGAGTTTCCATGGGGTACGGTCAAGGCCGGCCCAAAACCTAGGTATAGACATCGCATTTTGTACTTTTTACGACTCAGGCTCTTATTCTTCAATAATGCTCGAACTCTAAGGCCTAAGATCAGTTTAGAGCTCAATCCGATATTAAATTGACTTGAGGAATGTTAAAATGGAAAATATAACCTTTTAAATGAGCAAAAATCTATTTTTGGAAATAAAATGACCAAAGAGGCCTTCGGCTTGCGTACATGGGTTGCGGCCTGCATACATAGCTAGGGTTTCAAAAGCATGATAAAGACAAGTTTTCTGCAATAATGACTAAGGTTTGGATAGACATGGCAAAACGGGTCAAAATTTTCTGACCTGACCCCAAAAATGCCTGACTCGAACTCAATTTTTTTGACCCGAAGCAAAAACGGGTTGACCCATGTGACCCAACCCGACCCAAACTCGAAACATTTTTTAAAACATTTTTTTTTTTGCTTGGTAAAAAAATAATAAAATTAAGACAATATTGGTTTAATTATTTGTTGTGAGCTTTAAGGAAACAATTGAGACATTTACATAACTGCATGCAAATTAATTGAAAGATGAATGGTTGAACATTCTGTAATGAGTAAAGAGTTTTAGATATCAAATAACAAAGTACATGCCAAGATAATCTGGTTATAATAGAGTTAAAAACATAAATTTAAAATTGTAGACATGTGTGAGAAACATTCACAAGTGTGAAAATAGTGAAGCCAAAGTATCAAATTAGCATAAATTATGAATGCTTAGACCTATTTTTTAACCATTTATGTCCAAAATAAACGGTTTTTCAAAATAAATTATGATATTTCCTAGAGTGTGTGTTGCTTAACAATGATATGATATTCATAAAAGAGATCATGTATAAATAAGTAAACAATCAAACTTTAATGTATATCTCAAAATGAAAGAGTGCCAACTACAATTGATAATAGATTATAAAATTAATTTTCAAAATTGTAAATTTTTTATATGTTTTTATTCTTTGTCAAATGAGTTATCCAATAAGTCATTTGTAATTTTGTTTAATATTTTGGGATGTTGGTATTGTGTAGAAATAAAATTTGTGTATTTTTTTTTTATGGGAAAAACTTGTGTATTTGTTTTACTTATCTTTGAGTTATTTTGTTTTAGATAACAATGTTAGGATTTGTATAATTTTAAAATTATTGAATAAGTATTAATAAGTTTAACTGAGTTCATTCTTGATATAAGTGGGGAATTCAAAATAATGTATTTTACATCAAGTAATTTGTTGTATGACTTTTCAAATGACAAATACATGTTGTTTTCTTTATAAAAAAAAAATTCATGTGAAAAATACGGGTCAACCTGACCCGACCCGCAACCCGATTGACCCAAACCCGTTTTTAACCCGCTTATAATGAGCCTTTTTGACCTGCAACCCATTTGACCTGCAACCAGTTTAACCCGACCCAAACCCGACCCTACTTGTCCGTTTTGCCATGTCTAGGTTTGGAATGAATTCCACATCATCTGGAAACCGTTCCAAACCCCATTTTTTCAACTATAAAAAGCCTTACATGGTACATTTTTTAAACACAGAAAAATCCCACGGGAAAAATTTAAGATTCACTAGAAAATAATGAATCAAAAGGGAGTTTTTCACCAAACACCCTCAAGTCAATTTTATTTGATTTAGACATTTTTTGGCCCTAATCCTTCTAGTTTAACATTGCTAATCACTTTCTTATTGGTTTGTGAATAGATTTGACTGAGGGGAATTGTCAAAATCAAGCTTGGAAAGCTTTTGTGTGAGGTATCTAGTCTAAACTTTTCTTTTTCCTTCTCTTTTATTTTCTGCCTTTAAATCCTCCTGTTTGCTTTGTTTGTTTGTTAAGATATGTTCTAATATGCCTTCCTAGGTTAGGTTTAAGTTTTTGTATGCTTAAAATGCATGTTAGGGTGTTAGAATTGTTGTTTTGAAGTTCTGCTTTGTTTCTGCGTTTTTAGGGTTTTTTGGGCAAGGATCTGCGTACACATGATCTAGCTTGCGCATGTAGGCTTGATTATGCGTACGCAGACTTGTTCTAGCGTGCATGATGCCGTTGCCCAGAAACCCTAAAATTTTGTTTGTTTTGTTTTTGCCTTCACATGTTTGTTTTGTTTGGCCCTTTTTTCATATGTTTTAGGCCCTGCGAGTTCCTGTCCACCTTTTCACATGCTTGTTTGTTATCACATGTTTAGATTAGGGTTTGTCTTAGGGTTTCTTAGTTTTAATACCATCCATTCACATCTTCATGCATGAATGCCATGGGTGCTGTGTTGCTGCAAGGTAAGTGAAAGGTAAGTCATGCATTGGAAATGTTCATGTATTTGTGATATGATCGTGTGTTGATGTTAGAGATGAATATGAATGCTTGGATCTTTCCTTATGCTTATGTTTTTGCCTTGATTTGATTGTATATGTTGCTGCCTTTTGATGCCATGATTAGATGTATGATTAGGGTTAGGGATGAATGATGCCATGTTGTTTGTTAGATGCATGTTAGTGTGTGTGTTAGTCTAGAATACGAGAATTTAAATAGCTTTTAATAGGGTTAAGACATAAGACACAATGATGGGAGGCCAACCTTAGGGTTGGGCGATCTTGGGTGCCTAACACCTTCCCAAAAGCGTACCTAAACTCCGAACCCATATCTCTGGTAGTAAGATCAAAAGGTCTTTCCTTGAAGGGATACTATATATATGGTTCCTAGACCATTGCAAAAACTAGGTGGCGACTCCCCTCTTGTGCCCACAGTGGCGACTTCACTAGGGATTGTGAGTTTATTCCTATGTGTCTTGTCTCTTAACCTTAATAAAAGCTTTTCTAATACTTGTTTGCACACACATTCACTTGTTCTTTTGTCCCTTAACCTCAGTTGGTGATGAGTGGGAAGGTGGAAGGCTCCATTCGAGCCCAAATCTTCTGAAGTTCATCCCACCAACTCACAATCGGTGCCATCGCCTATAATGGGCCTTGAGTACATTAAAGGTTTGCTACCAATCCACTATGGGGTCCACTTAGGCCCTCGGTTGGAATCATAGCCCACCTAGTTGTGAGTGACCTACTTATCTATCCCTTTAGCCTTAGGGAGCCTACCCACATTAGAGAGATCCTAGACCCTATCACAAAAGATACCCTTTATATATCTCTTATTTGTTCAACCATATATCATGTGTTCACCTAATTCTAAAGGACAAATGAAAGCTATAAAAATGGAAGGGATGGCCCTAAAGTTATGGTATACCCTAAGATATTATAGGATAATAGAAAAGAAATTCTCACATATAAGAGGCTTGTCCCTAAATCCAAAGGCATATCTTAACTTGAAAGGTTCATAAGACCATAGCCTAATTGCTATCATATGCCTAAGTGGAAAAAGTCCTTTTGAAAAAGGGGACTTTGGGCCTAAGGTAACAAATATGCTATGGACTTAGCATCCAACATCCTTCAACGCCAAAAATGAAACTCCCTAATCTTGGGTCTCTTTGTTGCATGCCTAGGCCCAAAATGATGAGAATTTCATAGGTTTTGAGAGGAAGGCTATAATGTATTCTAGCTAGAGGGCTATTTCGAAAAAAAAAAAAAATGATGGTGAAATAATGAATAAAGATTGGGAAGCCTAACAGTGATGAATACATTGTAAGCCCAAGTTTGAGACAAAGGGTTGAAAATTCCTAAGTACACTCTAATGAAAGCCCATGAGAGTAAGATGCGAGCTTTATTGTGAATGGACCAAAGCCCAATTAAACAAAGGGCAAGGATCCATGAGAGGGAAGGGAGTGGTATTGTAATGGGGCCTTCATTAAAATGAAATTAAGAATTTTCTAAGGACATCTAAAGTTTAAAAGGAACCTTTAATTGGGACATGAACTTAATGAAAATTGGGCTTCTTTTCAAACATCGCTCTGAACCAAGTCCAATAGAAAACAAGACATCCAAAAGGAAGACTTATCAAGAGGGAAAGATGGACGCTATAAGTGAGAAGGTCCTCATGCAAAAGATGCTTGAGTGTGTGGAGGCACAAGCTGAAGTCCTTAAGAAGATAATAGGCCACCTCTCCGAGATAGCAAAAGAAGAAGCTGAAAAATACAAGGCTAAGCGTGAACATTGCGATGTGGTAAACCCCCTTATCAACAGGAGCTCCTTGACGCTTTCCAAATCGCCTTGAGATATGACAAGTGGAGTAGTAAGAACAGCATCGAAGCCCAACTAAAGTCACACAGTGGTCCTTGCAGCAAATATGGACCATGCTTGAGATATGCCTCCATTCCACGACCCATTGAATGTCAGTCTCCTTGAGGCAACCCATAAGCTCCATATACGCCTCAAAGCCCATGTCATTCTGATGAAACCGGTGCTCCCTAAGGTGCCTAGGGAGGTATGTGCTGAGAGGAATGGTGGGAGGTTGAAGCAACCGAAGTCTCTCTTGTAGCCATTTCTAAAGAAAAAAAAAAGAAGAAGGAGAAGGAGAGAAAGGAGGGAATAAAAAGAAAAAAAGAAAAGAAAAGAGAAAATGCAAAAAAAAAGAGAGAGCATGAGAAAAAATAAAATAATGATGAAAGACGATATAAGATGCCTCGATGGGTTGAAAACCGAAAGGCAATCCATGCAAAATTAGAGGGATCCCGCTAGGTTGAGAACCTAGGCAAAAATTAGGGATTATACCTGAAGGAGAAGAGAACTTCCTGCAAAGAAGTTTGCTTCCTTCCTATGAAAGTCATCCAAGACATTGAGGGTCTCCACCAAGATCAAGCCCACCAAATTACCTCTCTTTTGCATATATACTATCATGCACATCCGAAGGTCCACACAATACGAGTTTTGAACCAAGAAATACCTTGTAAGAGCACATAAGCAAAAGGCACGAAGAAAGTACGATCGTGGCCTCTCACCCTCGGGAAGGGTTGAACCGGAAAAATACTCAAAAACCAACTTAAGGTTAAGGGTCTGTTTGGATACCGTTTATTTTGCTGAAATTGAAAACTTATTGCTGAAAGTACTATAGATAAAGGTAAAAGTTAGTTGAAATAGTAAAATAGGGCCTATGAATAGTACCAAAAAGTGCAGTGAGGCCAATAAATAGTAGCAAAAATAAGCTGAATAGTAAAATAATTTTAATTTTTCATTGCTTCCCAAACGCATGCTAAGTTTCCCAAAGACACATCACTTATTTGCTGTGATGGAAGGGATGCCCAACATGACTTGCAGCAAGGAAGGAAGATCCCTACCCATGGTAGTGAAGATGAGGTCATCAATCTCTGGTTCACCCATGATGGCAGCAAATTCCTCAATATTAGGGCATAGTTCTATTTCGTTGAAGTGGAATACATGCCGGGAAGGAACCCAATAATTGGTAGTAGCACGAAGAAGAAGTTCATCCACCCTAATTTGATGATAGGGAAAAGTGCAAGAAAGACCATAGGGAGTAATGGAATCCTTAAAATTAGCACCAAGCTTCCTAATCCAATTGGAGACATCAAGATAAGAGTTTTCTACCATTTGAGGACCTCAAAAAAGTGTTTTCTAGGTTGGAAATACGTTGGTGAGGGTTTTGGACTCAAACGAATAAGTTTATACTTAAGTAAGTCAATTACGGTTTTTTTTTTCTAATTTACGGCCCACGTACGCAAGGTCAACCCTGCGTACGCAAAGTCAAATTTGCGTACGCAGGCCCATCCCCACGTATGCATAGCGCTTGGTGTAGACACCGCATTTTGTAACCTTTACGACTCAAGCCCCCGTTCCCTAATGATGCTCGAACTCTAAGGCCTAAGGCCAGTTTAGAGCCCAATCTGATATTAAAGTACTTGAGGAGTGTTAAAATGGAAACTATAACCTTTTAAATGAGCAAAAATCTATTTTTGGAAATTAAATAACCAAAATGGCCCTCAGCCTGCGTACGTGAGTCGCGGCTTGCGTACGCGAGTCGCAGCCTACGTACACAGACACATTCTTGTGTACACAGCTAGGGTTTCAAAAGTATAAGAAAGACAAGTTTTTTGCAATAATGGTTGAGGGTTGGAACGAATCCCACATCATTTGGGAGTCATTCCAAACCCCATTTTTTCAAATATAAAAAGCCTTACATGGTACATTTTCAAGACAGACAGAAATCCCACGAGAAAAACCCAAGATTCACTAGAAAATAGTGAATCAAAAAGGAGTTTTTCATAAAACACCCTCAAGTCATTTTTATTTGATTGGGACCTTTTATGACCCCAATCCTTTGAGTTTAAGGTTGCTAATCACTATTTTATTAAATTGTGATCGATTTGACTGAGGGGAATGGTAAAAAATCAAGCCTATGAGCTTTTGCTTTAAGGTATCCTTTTAAACTTTTCCTTTTCTTTTGTGCCTTTAATCTTTATTTTAATCTGTGTTTTGTTTAGTTTATGTTTACACATGTTTGTTTAGGTTAGTTTTAGGTTTTCTTTATGTCTTTAAGCATGTTAGGTTGTTAGATTTTATGTTTTATATTTTGTTTGGCTTTTGCTCTATTTCTATGTAAATTAGGTTTTCTGGGTAAGGATCTGCATGCGCATGATCTAGCCTACACACGCAGGCTGAACTCATGCGTACGTAGATCTATTCTAACGTGCGTGATGCCATTACCCAGAAACCCTAATTTTTGTTTGTTTTGTTTTTGCATTCACATGTGTATTTAGTGTAGCCTCTTTTTCATATGTTTCAAGCCCTATAACTGTTTATTTACTTTTTAAAATGTTTGTTTGTTATCACATGTGTAGATTAGGGTTTCTTAATGTTAATATCATGCATTCACATGTTCATGCATTGATGCCATATGTACCGTGCTACTGTGAGGTAAGTAAAGGATAAGTCATGCATTAGTGATGTTCATGCATTGTATTAGGGTTTCACTTTGATGATATGATAGAACATGCTTAGATGTAAGATTAGGGTTTTGTAATATGTTTGCTTGCTACTTGGTTGTAGATGCATGATAGGTTTTCACATGTTAGATGAATGCTAAGGTTTTCTTTCACGCCTTGGCTCGCTTTTGTTTTAGATTGAAAGTATATGTGTTTTGGGATGAAGGATACCATGATTGTATGCATAGATGTATGTTAGTGTGTGCGTGAGTATAGATGCAAGTGTTGAAAGTGCTTTTAATGAGGTTAAGGTAAAAGACACAATGATGGGAGGCCAACCTTAGGGTTGGGCAATCTTGGGTGCCTAACACCTTCCCAAGAACGTACCTAAACTCCGAACCCAAACTCTAGTAGTAAGATCAAAGGTCCTTCCTCGAAAGGACGCTATATTTATGGTTCTTAGACCATATAACTAGGTGACGATTCCATACCGTTGTACCCACAGTGGCGACTCCGCTAGGAACGATGAGTTTAATTCCTGTGTCTTATTTCTTAACCTTGATAAAAATATTTTCAATACTTGTTGCACACACATTCACTTGTTCTTTTGTCCTTTAACCTTAGTTGATGATGAGTGGGAAGATGGAAGGCTCCATTAGGGCCCAAAATTTTCAAAGTTCATCCCACCAACTCACAATCAGTGCCATTGCCTATAATGGGCCTTAAGTACTATAAAGGTTTTTATATATATGGGGTCCACTTAGGCCTTCGGTTGGAATCATAGCCCACCTAGTTGTAAGTGATCTACTTATCTATCCCTTCAGCCTTAGGGAGCCTACCCACACTAGAGAAATCCTAGATCTTACCATGAAGGGTACCCTTTATATATCTCTTGTTTGTTCAACTATATATCATGTGTTCACCTAATTCTAAGGGACAAATAAAAGGTATAAAAACGGAAGAGATGACCCTAAAGTTATGATATGCCCTAAGATGTTGTTGGACAAAAGAAAAGAAGTTCTCACGTATAAGAGGCTTGTCCCTAAATCCAAAGGTATATCTTAACTTGAAAAGTTCATAAGACCATAGCTTAATTGCTATTATAGGCCTAAATTAAAAGGCCTTTCGGAAAAGAGGACTTTGGGCTTAATGTAACAAGTATGCCCGAATCAAAGCCAAAATGAAACTCCCTAATCTTGGGTCTATTTATTGTATGCCTAGGCCTAAAATGATGAGAATTTTATAGACTTTGAAAGGATGGCTACAAAGTATTCTATCTAGAGGGCTATTTCAAAAAGAGTGTTGAAATAATGAATAAAAATGAAAAGCCCAAAGGTGATGAATACATTGTAGGCCCAAGTTTGAGACAATGGGTTGAAGATTCCTAAGTACATTCTAACGAATGCCCATGAGAGTAAGATGAGAGTTTTATTGTAAATGGACCAAAGCCCAATTAAACAAGGGGTGAGGATCTATGAGAGGAAATGGAGTGATATTGTAATTAGGCCTTCATTAAAATGAACTTAAGAATTTTCCAAGAACATCTAAGTTTAAAAGGAACCTTTTAATAGGGACATGAGCTTAATGAAAATGGGACTTCTTTTCAGGCATCATTGCACCGCTAAAGTCAAGAAAACACGTCCCCACTCCCATTTGGATTCGAGAGAAAGGAAAGCGCTTAATCAAGTCAGTGGATACATACCAAGAAGAAGAAAACCCCCAAGAGACAATGGCTACCTCCACGGAAGACCCAATGGCACAAAAGATCCATATGGCTTTGGAAGAACTTGGAGAAGCCCTTAAGAAAATGGGATGGCGTCTCACTAGGTTGGAAGAATCTAGGCTCAAGGAATCCACACTTGTGTAAATCCATGATGATGAGGAGGAAGAAAAAGAATGGGATGAAAAAGACAAAGTGGAGTATGAGAGAAACAAGCAATTTGAGAAGCTCACCGCGGAAACCATAGCTATGAGGGAAAATATGGAGAAGATGCAACTTTCCTTCCGTAAGGCACAAGGGATGGATGACTACCTCTATAACGTAGGGGGGGAGTAAGCTCAAAGACTCCCATTGCGTTGCCTCTTCAGTTCAAAATCTTTGATGCAGAAAAATTTGATGGGACTGGGGATCCAAAGCAACACATAAGAAAATACCTAAGCATTGCGGAAATGAAAGGGCTAGATGAGAGGCAAACTTTGCATGTATTTCCCCTTTCACTCACGGAAGGTGCATCGAGATGGTATTATAGCCTTGATCCAAGAAAAACCAAGGTGTGGAATGAGCTAGTGGGGTATTTGTGGACCAATTCATCTTCAACACCATGATTGATGTGACTTTAAGGGATTTAGAAACTACCAAACAAGGCGTAGGGGAGACGTTTTCCGAATACATGACTAGATGGAAGAACAAGGCATTTAGAATGGTCAATAGGCCAAATGAGAAAGACCAAATCAACATGATCATAAAGAACTTGCTTCCAGTTTATAACAGTAGGCTTTTGTCATTGCCTATTAGTTCATTTGGAGAATTATGTGATTGTGGGACAAGAATTGAAGATGCTCTCAACAATGGACAATTAGAGAAAGGGGAAAGCAAGCGTCCAACCAAGAAGACATATGGAGGGGGGACCACCACTAAAGCCCCCAGTCCCGTAAATGTAAGCGCCATCATACCCCAACCAACACTGGCCTATCTAAAGAAAGCTCGCCAAGAATTCTCTGACCTAGGAATGACCTTCACCCAAGCATATGAAAATCTATCCTCCAAAGGATTCATCAAGCCTTTAGACCCCAAACCCATGCCTAATCCCATACCTCCCTCTTGGAACCTCAATGAATATTACCACTACCACTAAAACTCTGGCCGCAAAACCGACAATTACTTTCGCCTCAAACAGGAGATACAAGACCTCATAGACAATGGAACCCTCCCAAATCCTAACATCATCACCAAACCCAACATTAGAAAGAACCCTTTGCTCGATTACCATAGGGCTCCCCCTCCATATCAAAATTGGGTACAAGTAGATGAAGTGGAATGTGATTGCTCGAAGTTGATAGAAACTACAAATGTTAATATCAATGCCATGGAAGTCTAAGGAATATGAGATGAAGAGGATGAATTCCTAAAGAAAGCAATAGCAATATGGGGAATACTTCCCAAAGGTGTTACGGAATTGAAGAAAAGAATTTTGGAGGAAAATGTAGCAAATATCACTAGGAGTGTGAAGCACTACAAGCCATCTTTTTTAGAAAATGACCATCCTGGTAGGGATCTAGGGGGAGGATCCAAGCCCAAGGAACCTAGAGGAAAGAAAAAGAAGAAGATAAGGTCTTGATGCAATTGAAGAAGACCCAAGCTCATGTGTCTGTATGGGGCTTACTCATAGCCTCTCAAAAGCAATGTAAGGCTCTTTTGGACGCATTGAATGGGAAAGCAGTACCTATAGAAACTACACCACAAGAAGTTTTGTCTTTCATAGGAGTGTAGGGTTCCTTACACCCCCTCCTTGCCTTTTTCGATGAAGATCTCCCTCCTAAAGGTGCTACTCACATTAGACCCTTGCAAATCACCATTGAATGCATAGGTGCCAAGGTTACAATGGTTCTTATTGACAATGGATCCGCCTTGAATGTTTGTCTTTTAGGACTGCCCTCACTGTTGGCCTAGATGTGGAGACCATCATTCCTTCTCCCTTGACTGTAAGGGCATATGACAACACTTCAAGAAAGGTCATGGGTACTTTCAAGGCTTCTTGTAAGATTGGACCAATGGAAACTATTATGGAATTTCATGTCATGGACATCACCCTAAATTACAACCTTCTCTTGGGAAGGGCTTGGCTTCACCCTAATGGGGCAATTCCTTCCTCACTACACCAAAAGATGAAGATTCCATGGAAAGGAGGGATTGCCATAGTGCTGGGAGATGGTGAAATCCTACACTGGTTTATGGACTTGAGAAAGAAGGGAGCGAGCTTCAAATGAGTGGCTTTAAGTTCGAGAATATGGCCGACTATGGATTGAAGGATGAAAAGTATGCTACCGATTTGTTCCCATACTATAGCCATCAGGTGATTGCAATGATGAAGAACATGGGATACATGATTGGTATGGGCCTTGGAAAGGAAGGAAAATGGGTAGTTGAGTTCCCAAATATCAAGACTCAAGTGACCAAGGAGGGTCTAAGATTCCTTAAAGGCTGCGACAAAATCAAGAAAAACCATGGCACTCTCAACGGGAATTTCGTGAAAGAAGGAGGAGACTTCCCTTATTGTGGCTTCCCCGAACCTTGGGTAGGTAAAGATGGAAAGGTATATCTGGGTTGGGAAATGTTCTTTGAAAGTTCAAACAGTGTGTAAAACACCTATGAATGTTTAGACCCCCAATTCACAAAATACCAATACAAGCTTATTATCAAACAATATATGTGCGGAATATGAAAATAAGCTAAAACATAATTGGTAAAACAATCTAAACCAAAATTAATCACAACCACAGCAGTAATTAAATGGCAAAGATTAAGGGAAGAGAGATGCAAACACAAAGACAATACAACGATGTGTTATCGAAGAGGAAACCGAAGTCCTCGACGTAAAACCTCTTCGCCGCCCTCCAAGCGGTCAATAATCCACTAGAGAATAAAGTTGGGATACATGAATAGCAGAAGACCCTCTAAGCCTAATCTACCCAGTGCACCTAAGCCCTCTAAGCTTCTTGCTCCAACAGGTTTACGCCGAACCTTGTCTTCTCTAGCTTACCGGATCCCGCAATCGCTCATTGCATCAACCAAAATTAATTGGTCCCTTCTTAACTGCTTCCCAAGCACTAAAAAGCCTTCTTACAGATATGGGTATGGTGAGATAAGGATTTGGCTAATGTGCCTCTCAAGGATGTATCAATGGAGAGGGTGAGAGTAGAGGAATTTGGAGAATCAAAGGATGAAGATTGTGGATGAGTCAATCTTGTTTTTCTCTAGGGTTTCTCTCTCAAAATTCTCTCTAGAAGCTCTCTACAATACGTGGGTATAAGGGTATTTTTAGTGGGGTGTGTATGGAATGCGAATAGTCAGTTTTGTAACAAACAGAGTGTTCTGGCGACTCGAGCTCTCAATTGAAACGAGTCGCGAGTTTAAGTCACAAGCTAACGGCCTGGCCAGACTAGAAGTTTTGTCCTGTAGTGTAATAGCTGGTGTGACTCTTTAGCTCCCCTGCATGCTTCACATATGTGCCATCTTTGGCGACTCGCCAATCGTGAGCTAGTTGCGAGATCTAGTCGCGAGGCCCTTATTGAGTGCACACTCTTAAGCTTTTCTTCACACTCTCTCACAAATTACCCTTACATGATTCCCACCCAAATACATGGTTTCTAAATGCTGAATTACAAGCAAATTTGGTAAGGAATAAAGCCAACAAAACGATTGAATAAATTCAACCTTACATTCTTTAATGAAAAACTCATCTTTAAGGAAAAGCCTATCGTGGTGATCAAAGAAGTGCAAGAAGAGGTTGATTGGTTGAACTACATGGATGCTAAAGCAATGAAGGCCATGATGAAGACGAGTGGGGACGTGTTCACTATCACCAATGAAGAGCCAAGCGATCCTTCCAAATTCATCATGCCTATCATTGGGCCCATTAATAATTGGACTTGGGTTGGGTTTTTTGAAAACAAGGGGAAAAAGTTTTGTAATGCAAGTTCCAATGTACTTTTCAATATTTTCAATAAGATGAATTCTGGTTTGGTTTACTTTGATGTGTCCCATAACATTGAAATTCTACACCTAAATGATTCAAATGAATTTAAAAATGAAATTAATAAACAATTAGAAAAGAAAATTGAACTTATGGAACCAACTCTTGAAACTATTAATTTAGGCAATGATGAGAATCCACGCTTAATTAAAATTGGCTTAACTTTAAATAAAAAATAAAAGAAATATCTTCAAGAACTCCTCATGGAATTTCAAGATGTGTTCGCATGATCCTATGAGGATATGCCTGGAATTGACCCCGAGATAACTTAACATCACATTGATACTCATGACCATATGGTGCCTGTCAAGCAAAAATTGAAAAAAAAATGAGAACTGAATGGCTTTTAAATATCAAAGAGAAATTCACTAAGCAACTAAAGGTAGGGTTCATTAAGCTTGTAAACCAAGCCGAATGGATATCCAATGTCGTGCCCGTACCTAAGAAGGATAGAAAAGTAAGGATGTGTATGGATTTTAGAGACTTGAAGAAAGCATGCCCTAAGGATGAATTCCCCCTCCCTCACAATGACGTCTTGGTAAACAACACAGCGGGAAGTGCCTTGATGTCCTTCATGGATGGTTTTTCAGCATACAACCAAATCAAGATGGCTTCTAAAGATACGACCAAAACCACTTTCACTACCAAATGGGGAATCTATTGTTACACGATAATGTTGTTTGGCCTCAAGAATGCTAGGGCAACCTACCAAAGGATGGCTACGGCCTTGCTACATGATATGATGCATAATGAGGTAGAGGTGTATGTTGATGATATGATAGTGAAATCCAAGGATAAAGAGAACCACACCACAAACTTGAGGAAGTTCTTCAAGAGGATTAAAGAATACATATTGAGATTGAACCCACAAAAGTACACATTTGGAGTAACCACTAGAAAGTTGTTAGGGTTCCTAGTGAGTGATAGAGGGATAGAAGTTGACATATCCAAGATCAAAGCCATATTGGAGATGCCTCCACCCAAAAGTAAGAAAGCGATCAAGGGTTTCTTGGGTCGACTACAATACATTAGTCAATTCATTGCTAAGCTCACCTCTACTTGTGAGCCCATCTTTAAACTCCTAAGGAAGAATGAACCACACACATGGAACGATGAGTGCCAAAAAGCCTTTGAACTTATCAAGGAATATCTCCTCCACCCACCTTTGAGAAACCCGCTTTGAGTGGAAGATTGTCGAGATGGTTAATCTTATTGGCAGAATTTGATTTGAAGTATGTGGCTAGGAAAACTATTAAGGGAAGCGTAGTGTCGGATTTTTGCGCCGAGAATCCCATAGAGGGGGAGGATGGTAAGGAGGATTTTCCAAATGAAGACATTTTGGATGTTGAATTAGGGATATGGAAAATGTACTTTGATGGAGCCGTAAACCGATATGGAAATGGGATAGGGATACTCTTGATCACTCCCGAGGGATCTCACATACCTTTGGCAATCAAATTGAACTTTGAAGTGGCTAATAACATGGCTGAATATGAAGCTTGCATCGCCGAAATTGAAGCTCTTCAGCCGAAGTCTTTGGGGACTCAACTTTGGTTATAGCCCAAGTGAAAAGGTTGTGGAAAATGAAGGAAGAACACTTAAAGCCCTATCAACAAAATCTAGAGGACTTGACCAAGACCTTTGACAAGATTGAGTACACAATCATCCCTAGAGCTCAGAATCAATTTGCAGATGCCTTATCTACTGAAATACCCGAGGGAGTATGGACATGACCCTTAGAGATCGAACAAATTTATGAAGAAGTGCACAAAAGGAAGACCAAAGCTTTAATAATAGCCATAGAGGAAGAGGAAATTTCGTGGTACTATGACATCATAAGGTTCTTGGAACTAGGGCATATCCGGATGGTGCCAATGAGATAACGTCGTTCCGCTAGGATGATGACAACTCAATACATCCTATATGGAGGATGACTCTATAGAAGGTCCTATGATGATGTACACCTTCGTTGCTTGAAGAAAGAAGAAGCCGAAAGGGTAATGGAAGAAGTTCATCAAGGAATGTTAGCCAAGAAAATCCTATGGGTAGGGTACTACTGGAATATAAAGGAGATTGATTGTATGGACTATGTGAAGAGCTACCATGATTGTCTGACACACGCCAACTTGAATTATGTTCCGCCTAGTGTGTTGTACAGAATGACCTCTTTATGGCCATTCTGTGTTTAGGGCATAGATGTGATTGAAAGAATAGCTCCTAAGGTTTCGAACGGGCATGAGTACATTTTAGTGGCAATTGACTACTTCACTAAGTGGTTGGAAGCAGCCTCCTACTCCATGTTGAAGGCTAAGCATATGGCTCGGTTCTTAGAAAACAACATCATATGTTGGTTTAGGGTACCCCAAGAGATCATTTCTGATAATGGTTCTCATTTTGAAGGCGAAGTCCGAAGGGTCATGGAAGAATATGGCATTGAGCACCACAAGTCTTCACCATATCTACCATAAGCTAATGGGGCCATAGAAGCAGCCAATAAGAATGTGAAGAATAACATAGCCAAGATGGTAGTGACATACAAAGATTGGGCCGAGAAACTTCCGTTTGCCCTATGAGGTTATAGAACTTCTATCTGAGTATTGACGAGGGCAACACCTTACTCTTTAGTTTATGGTAGTGAGGTAGTGCTTCCTATTGAGGTGGAGATACAATCTTTGAGGGTATTGGTAGAGATTAAGGTCCTAGAAGAGGATTAGGCTAAGGTGAGATATGAACAATTGGCTTTGATAGATGAGAACAGAGCTAGGGCATAATACCATGCATAATGATACCAAAAAATGATTGCTAGAGCATTCAACAAGAAAGTGAAACCAAGAAACCTTAAAGAAGGGGACTTGGTCCTAAAAGTGCTTAGAGATGAGACTTTTGATCCAAGAGGAAAAATGAAGCCTAGGTGGTCTAGGCCTTTTATCATTAAGAAGATCATATCTGGAGGTGCTACAATAATCATAGATTTGGATGGGGAAGAGATGCTTCGCCCCATTAACATGGATAGGCTCTGAAAATACCACATTTAAAAGAAAAGAAAAGAAAAGAAAAGAAAAAAAAAGTCTGCTAGGTTGAAAACCCGTAAGGACGACCTAGATAAAAATTAAGGCAAAAGAACCCCGCTAGATTGAAAATCCAAAAGGGCGATCTAGGAAAAAGTTAAGGGAAAAGACCATGGGCATGGCGAAAATTCCTCAAAGGATGTCATGGGCAAAAATTAAATAGCAAAGGAGAAAAAAAAAAAAAACAATAAAAGAGATGACAATAAGCAAAGATAATAAAAAAGGGAAATTCTCTCATTGCTCAAATTAAAGGATAATAAGATTGTTTTCATAGGGAATTTGGAGCATTCCAATCCTTTATTAAATTCAAAAACAAAAACATGAGAATCGTAAAAGTGTAGAAAAGTAAAACATGGGGCATATCAAGGCAGTCACTCAGTCATTCTTATCTTCTTGCTAGTCTTCATATGAGCCTTTTCATCCTTCAAAATCTACTTCATGTCGTCTGCCAACCATTGCTTGTAGCTTGCAGTGGGGTAGATATATTTGGGATGAACAATTCTTTCGTCACCCTATGATGTGGCCAAGCTTCACTAATCCTACCCAAGATCCTATTGGTGAACACCACGGTGTGGAAGGCACCCTCATCATTAGGAGCTCCTTGACGCTCTCCAAATTGCCTTGAGATACAACAAGTGGAGTAGTAAGAGCAGCAACGAAGCCCAACTAAAGTCACATAATGATCTTTGCAGCAACTATGGACCATGCTTATGATTTGCCACCATTCCACGACCCACTGAATGTCGCTCTCCTTTAGGCGACCCATAAAATCCACGTAGGCTTCAAAACCCAGGACATCTTGAAGCTGCCAGTCCCTAAGGTGCCTAGAAAGGTAGGTACTAAGGGGCACAGTAGGAGGATGAAGTAACTGAAACCTCTCTTGTAGCCAAATCTAGAGAAAAAAAAAAGGAGAGAATAGAGAGAGAAAATAAAAAAAAAGAGTAGAGAGCATGAGTGAAAAAAATAAATAAAGAGACAAAGATGAAAGGCGATATAAGGTGCCTCGATGGGTTGAAAACCACAAGGCAATCCATGCAAAATTATAGGAATCCTGCTAGGTTGAGAACGTAGGCAAAAGTTAGGGATTATACCTGAAGAAGAAGTGGACTTCCCGCAATAAAGCTTGTTTGCTTCCTCTGAAAAGGCATCTAAGCCATTGAGAGTTTCCACCAAGATCAAGCCCACTAGATTACCTCTCTTTAGCTCATAAGCCACCATGCTTATCCTAAGATCCACACAATATGACTATTGGACAAAAGAAATACCTTACAAGGGCACATAGGCAAAAGGCACGAAGGTAGTACGATCGTGGCCTCTCACCCTCGGGAAGGCTTGAAATGGAAAAGTAATCAAAGACTACCCTAAGGTTAAGTTTGCCAAAGACACACCACCTATTGGCTGTGGTTTCAAGGACGCCCAACACAACTTGCATCAAAGAAGGAAGATCTCCACCCATCGTAGGAAAAATAAGATCATCGATCTCCGGTACACCCATGATAGTAGCAAATTCCTCAATAGTGGGGCATAATTCTATTTTGTTAAAATGGAATACATGCTGAGAAGGAACCCAATAGTTGGCAGCAGCACAAAAAAGAGGTTCATCCACCTTAATTTAATGGTAAGGGAAGATTCAAGAAATGCCATAGGAAGCAACAGAATCCTTGAAATCAGGACCAAGCTTCCTAATCCAAGTAGAGACATCAAGAGGAGAGTTTTCTACCATTGGGAGACCTCAAAAAAGTGTTCTCTAGGTTGGAAATACGTTGGTGAGGGATTCGGACTTAAACGACTACTTTTATACCTAAGTAAGTCGGCTAGGGTTTTTCTGATTCGCAGCCCACATACGCAGGATTAACCATACGTATGCAAAGTCAAAGTTGCGTATGCAAGCTCATTTTCATGTACGCACGATGCTTGGCAGAAGCCCATGTTCCCCTGTTTTGAGCAAAGTTTTTCCTACTCCTAAACATTTATAGGGTTCTTGTGACTTAAAGAATCATTCAAGACATGTTCCAAGCACAAGATTGCAGGCATCAAAGAAGCAAAGTTGTATAGAAGCATACAACTTATCATTATCTTGTAAATTAAGTGCTAAATTCCAATCAAAAGGATAAATGTAAAAAGATGTTCTTAAATACAATCCTTTGTCTCAAACCAAACCCAAATTTCTGCTAAAGGGAATAAAATAAAAAAAAAACATTAAAAGAAAAAGTTGTGTGTTGTTTGTTGTATATATGCTATGATTGCAGGTAATCAACGGTGCCGCCTCTTCCTTGGTTGGTAGCTAAGAATCGCCTCTGAATCCTCCTTCTCGCCACAATCATCATCATCATCGTCATCATTGCCACCGCCTGGGTGGGCCACTCCTTTAATACCATATAGGTCCTTCGAGTAGTTGGTCACCTCCAACTTTAGATTCCCGACCAGCCATACCAACTCCTCATGCTCTTGGATAGTGGGCTATAATTTGAAGATAGAAGGGTTAGTGACTAAAATAAGAAGAGAAATTTGGCAAAAAGAGAGGCCAAAGGGAAGAAAGAAATCACCACTCGAGTGTTGGGAGGGAAATGATAGCCCATGACATTAGGGTTACAAGGCACGACACGCTCCTGAGCAAAGCCATCCGGGCCATAAGTATAGACCGTCCAAGGGACATGTGGAGGATCAATGGGCTCATTAGCAGTCCCCCCTATTACAATTCCCTACATTAGGAGTCATGAAAAACAAATAAAAAAGAGAGAGAAGAAGTATATGAGTTTGAGCATATACTTGAACAGTAAGAGAAGACATAAGGTGAGTGATGTGGAACTCCCCATAGTCAAACCCCTCAAGAAGCCGCTCGGAATAGGAAACACCATTCCCCCACGAGTTGTATTCATCACCAGTCATAGAGTGTGGGGCAAGCAGGAACTCATGTGGATCCATTGGAATCTGTGGGTCATCTCTACCCACCAACTGGCACTTTACAATCTCTGCCAAATATAGAGCCCTCAAACCCGCTCCTTCAAGGGGTCGGGTAATCTTTAAAGCAATAAGAGTAGCAAGCTCCAAGTCTCAAGAAGCTGGAAAGGGTTACCCGGCCCATAGGGCCCAGTATACCTATAAAGGCACAAGGTTAGGAGAATGATATTCTTAAGGGTAATGTAGGAAGAAGCACAAACAACCAGAATTCTTAAAATTTACATCATCTGAAGTTAACCTCACAAGATATGCCTTCACTTAGGGAAAATCCCTCAAAACTAGGTCGGTGCACGGAGTTATGAGGCCATACCTAACCACCCACAGTTTTCAAGACAGTACAGTTTGCAAGACTACAAGTTACGAGTGAAAATGTAAAGAATCAAAAGAGAACTAACCTCAAGGAGCTTCTAAGGCCCCACAAGCTGCCACAAAGTGCCTTGGTTGAGAGTGTCGAGGGTAGAATAAAGATAAGCAAGACATGCTTGCCCCCAGTTGGCCCTCCGTGCCTCCCCAAAATCTTGGAAAAGGGTTAGCCACCTTAAAGACACCGTTTGCCCACCATTGGCAAAGAGGCAGGCTCCTAGCAAGTGGAGAAGGAAAGCCATCACCGTACGGACCCACTCCTTTGTGGTCCTCTGTGAGAGGAACATGTAATCCATTACCAACTCGAAGTAGCGGATAGTCTCAGTGGAGTACTTCCTCCCCAGCATGTCAATGCCCAGTTGCACACTAGACATGACATCCAAATTGATGATGGCCCCCTCAAAGATAGGGCTGGTCATGCGGTAAAAGTCATAGGGAGTCATCGTCATCTCCTGCTTAGCGATATGAAAGGTGTGGGTAGTGTCCCACCACCTCTCAATGAGGCACTACGCGAAGGTAGCACTCGCAGTCTTTTCAAGGAGAAGACTGATGAAAGGCTCAAAGCCTGCCTACTGGATATAACCCTTAGTTTCAGGGACAAGTAGGTTGAACCACTCCGCCACCTTATTGGTGCTTCCCTTACTAGCATAAGGGAATGATGACCAAAAAAAAAAAAAAAAAAAAAAAAAAACAACAACAACATGTCATTAGATTCATGATTCAAGTGAAATTCGAGGAATATAGTCTTGTGATGCATGAGTGGTGTGTGTGAATTGTATATGGAAGTGAAATGGTAGAAAAAGAAGTAAAAATAGGTTGAGCAGAGCTTCTGCTAGGTGTCTCACGTACGCAGGTCAAAGTCCACGCATGCAGGCAAGACCCTGCATACGCAGGTCCATTCCCACGTACGCAAAACCTCAAGAACATACCTATGTACGCAAGAATAGAGTCGTGTACGCATAAATACAAGCTGCGTATGCAGGCTCGAGCCCGCAAGAACACAGACAAAAGTAGTTCTTTGACATTTTCAAAGAAGCATCATCCAAAATCAATCCTAGACATGTTCCTACCCCTCCTAAGACATCAGGTTTTCATCTAAACCTATCCCATAGCAAAACCCAAGCATTCACATAGTCAAAAACACATTTAAACCAAGGATCAGAGCGAAATTTGAAAGTGAGAAAAAAAAAAATGAAAAACTTATAGATTCACCCATGGGAATGTGATTCTCTGGCCGGTATGTCAATGGAGGAGGTCCCACCAACCTTGTGGCTCCACTCCAGGGGGTGAGATGGAAGGCATCAGAAGATAGGATGTAGGAGGATTTCTTGTCCTTAGGTACCATTGAAAAAGATGATGAGAGAAAGAGAGAAAATGAGAGAATAAGAAGGTGTGAGGAAAATAAAGAAGGGAGGGAGGTTTTTGTAGAGAGAAAAGAGAGAGGAGTTGTGAAGAATGTGAAAAGGTGAGGGAGATGAAGAGAATGAAGAAGAAGAAAAGAAACGGTTGGCAACCATTGGAGAAAATGAAAAGGTGGGAACACACCTGATGGCTAAACTACGTGTAGTTTAGTCTTGAATAGTAAGAAAAAAAAATCTCTTTTTTCTTTCTTTCAAAAAAGGAAAGGACATCTCAAAGACTTCCACAATTAAACATGCATTATCAAAAAGAATTCCCCAGTGAATCAAGCACATCAAAAATTTCCCCAGGGAGTCAAGCACATCAAGAACCATTCCCAATGGTTTAAGCGCCTCAGGGACCTTCCCCAGTAGGTCAAGCATGTCAAACATCATTCTCAGTAAGAAAGTAGAAGACTCTTCCTCAATATTTCAAGCATATCAAGCATCGTACCCAATGAGGAAGCAAAAGGTTCTTCCTCAAAAGGATTAAAACTATCAAATATCATCCCCATGGAGGAAGCAGAAGTCTCTTCCTCAATAGCTCAGGCATATCAAGCATCATCCCTATGAAGGAGGCAGAAGAGTCTTCCCTAATGGACCAAAGCACATTAAACCAAATCCCCAGTGAGGAAGTAGAAGATTCTTCCCCAAAATATCCCAGTAAGAAATCAGAAGATTCTTCCCCAGTAAGTCCCATACACCAAAAAAAATTCCCCAGCGAAGAAGCATAAGATTTTCCCTCAAAATCCTCAGCGAACCATATGAGAAGCAGAAGATTCTTCCCTAGTGGATACATATCTACACTACTCCTCAGTGAGTCCATCTATATTACTCTAAGCAGAAGATTCCTCCCCATACATATCTACTCCTTAGCGAGTTCTTCACCATCCCTAGTGGATCCTACTCATGCACATATCCTCCGGGAATTGAACATGTAGGCACGATAGAAAAAGGTAGAGATAGTGATAGAGAAAGAGGCCAAGGCCAACCCGAGGCAAGAGCCTCACCCGAAAAGGTTGAGAAAGAAGTGAAGAAGACAAGAGGAACAAGTAACCAGGAGAAGTTTGAGGCAAGAGCCCCAGATTGACACCACAGAGACTATATCCTTTTGTTGTGTGTTGGGTTAGCTCGTAAGAGCAGCCTTTTTTTTTTTAGTCACTCTAGGATAGTGAGTCACTCGCCATTTGCTTGCAAGTGGCAAAACAGTCTTTGGGATGGTGAACTTGTCATTGCTCATTTCCTGAGCAACAAAGGTGGGACTTCGGATATATGAATCCCTCGTAGCTCTTTGAAGTTGCACCTCGCCCCATGTATGCGTGATGCATGTCATGTGTGTGGGTTAGGCTCGAGCCGTACATCGAAACAAAATATTTTGTCTCTTATTCTTTTGATTCCATTAGTAAAGATCATGAATCAAAAGAGGGGCCTCTATAGACACCGCATTTTGTACCCCGTTCTCCAATGATGCTCGAACTCTAAGGCCCAAGGCCAGGTTAGAGCCCAACCAGATATTAAAGTGACTTGAGGAGTGTTAAAATGAAAAATATAATATTTTAAATGAGCAAAAATCTATTTTTGAAAAATAAAATGACCAAAGAGGCCCACGGCCTACGTACATGAGTCACGGCTTGCGTATGCAAGCTAAACCACGCGTACGCAGGCATATTCTTACCTACGCAGCTAGGGTTTCAAAAGTATAAGAAATACAAGTTTTCTGCAATAATTGGCTAAGGTTTGTAACAAATCCCACATTGTCTAGGAGCCGTTTGAAATCCCATTTTTCAACTATAAAAAGCCTTACATAATACATTTTTAAGACAGATAGAAATCTCACGGGAAAAACCTAAGATTCACTATAAAATAGTGAATCAAAAGAGAGTTTTTCATAAAACACTCTTAAGTCATTTTTATTTGATTGGGACATTTTCTAGCTCAAATCCTTTGAGTTTAAGATTGCTAATCACTATTTTATTCAATTGTGATAGATTTGACTGAGGGGAACGGTCAAAAACCAAGTCTAGGAGCTTTTGCTTTAAGGTATCCTTTTAAACTTTTCCTTTTCTTTTCTGCCTTTAATCTTTATTTTAATCTGTGTTTTGTTTAGTTTACATTTACACATGTTTGTTTAGGTTAGTTTTAGGTTTTCTTTATGTCTTTAAGCATGTTAGGTTGTTAGATTTTACGTTTTATATTTTGTTTGGCTTTTGCTCTATTTCTATGTAAATTAGGTTTTCTGGGTAAAGATCTACATACACATGATCTATCTTGCGCACGTAGGCTGAATTCACGCATACACAGACCTATTCTAGCATGCATGAAGCTGTTACCCAAAACCCAAATTTTTGTTTGTTTTGTTTCCGCACTCACATGTGTATTCCGGGTAGCCTTCTTTTCATATGTTTCAAGCCACATAACTGTTTGTTTACCTTTTAACATGTTTGTTTGTTATCAAATGTGTAGATTAGGGTTTCTTAATGTTAATACCATGCATTCACATGTTCATGCATTGACGCCATAAGTGCTGTGCTGCTAAGAGGTGAGTAAAGGATAAGCCTTGCATTAGTGATGTTCATGCATTGTATTAGGGTTTCACTTTGATGATATGATAGAACATGCTTAGATGTAAGATTAGGGTTTTGTAATATATTTGCTTTCTCCCTTATTGTAGATGCTTGATAGGTTTTCACATGTTAGATGAATGCTAGGGTCTTCTTTTGTACCTTGGCTCACTTTTGTTTTAGATTGATAAGTATGTGTGTTTTGGGATGAAGGATACCATGATTGTATGCATAGATGTATGTTAGTGTCTGCGTGAGTATAGATGCAAATGTTGAAAGTGCTTTTAATGAGGTTATGGTATAAGACACAATGATGGGAGGCCAACCTTAGGGTTGTGCGATCTTGGGTGCCTAACACCTTCCCAAGAATATACCTAAACTCCAAACCCAAACTCTGGTAGTAAGATCAAAGGTTCTTCCTCAAATGGATGCTATATACATAATTCCTAGACCATATAACTAGGTGGCGACTCCATTCTGTTGTGCCCACACTTGGCAAAAGCCTATGTTCCCTTGTTTTGAGCAAAGTTTTTCACTCCAAGGCATTCCTAAGGGTTCCAGCAGCCTAAGGGATCATCCAAGACACATTCCAAGCACAAGATTGCAAGCATCAAAGAAGCAAAGTTGTATAGAAACATTCAATTTATGATATATCTTGTAAATTAAGTGCTAAGTTCCCAATCAAAAGAATAAATGTAAAAGGATGTTCTTAAATACAATCCTTTGTCTCAAACTGAATCAAAAATGTCTGCTAAAGGGAATAAAAAAAACCATAAAAGCAAAAAAGAAAAAAAAGTTGTGTGTTGTATGCCTATATGTTTCTTGAATTGCAGGTAATCAATGGTGCCGCCTCTTTCTTGACTGATAGCTAGGAGTCACCTTCGAGTCCTCCTCCTCACCATCATCATCATCACCACCACCTGGATAGGCCACTCCTTCAGGACCGTATAGCTCCCTCGAGTAGTTGGTCACCTCCAACTTGAGATTCCTAGCCAGCCACACCAACTCCTTATGCTCTTGGATGGTAGGCTACAATTCAAAGAAGGAAGGGTTAGTGATTGAAACAAACAGAGAAATTTTGCAAAAAGAGAAGGAAAAAAGGAGAAAGAACTCACCACCCGAGTGTTGGGAGAGAAAGGATAGCCTATGACATTCGGATTACAGGGCATGGCGTGCTCCCGAGCAAAGCCATCCGGGCCATAAGCATAAACCGTCCAAGGGAGGTGTGGAGGATAATGGGCTCACTAGCAGTAAGTCCCCCTTGTTACAATTTCCCACATTAAGAATTCATGACAAACAAGAAAAGAGGAAAAGAAAAAAGAAAAAAGATTGAGCATATACCTGAATAGTAAGGGAAGGCATGAGGCGAGTAATGTTGAACTCCTCATAGTCCAACCCCTCAAGAAGTCGCTTGGCATTGGAAATGCCGCTCCCCCAAGAGTTGTATTTAGCATCAATCATGGAGTGTGGGGCAAGCATGAACTTAGAAGGGTCCATCGAAATCTGTGGTTCATCCCTACCCACCAACTAGCATCGCACTCTCTCCACCAAGTATAGCACCCTCAAGTCTTCTCCTTCAAAGGGTTGGGTAATCTCCGAAGCAATGAGAGTAGCAGACTTTAAGTCTCGAGAAGTAGGTAGGGGCTGGCCGGTCCATAGAGTCCAGTTAACCTATGATGACACAAGGTTAAAAGAAGAGTATTCTAAATGAAATGCATGAAGAGGCATGAACAATTAGAACTCTTAAACTTACCTCATCCGAAGTTAACCTAGCAAGATAGGCCCTCACTTGAGGAAACTTCCTCAGAACTAGATCAGTGCCTGGGGCTATGAAACCATACCTAACAACCCACCACTACAAAAAGAAGCACAAGCCACAGGTTAGATGCAAGATGACAGTTTGCAAGATGATAGTTTGCAAGAAGATAGTTTTCAAGATAATATAGTTTCCAAGGCTACAAGCTACGAGTGAAAGTGTAAAGAATGAAAATATAACAAACCTCAAGGAGCTTCCAAGGCCCCACAAGCAGTCACAAGGTGCTTCGACTGAGAGTATCAAGAGTGGAGTAGAGATAGGCAAGATATGCCTACCCCTAGTTGGCCCTCCGTGCCTCTCCAAAGTCCTGGAAGAGGGTAAGCCACCTCAAAGACACCATTTACCCGCCATTGGCAAAGAGGTAGGTCCCCAACAAGTGGAGAAGGAAGGCCCTAGCCATATGGACACATTCCTCTGTGGTCCTTTGTGGGAGGAACATGTAATCCAACACTAAGTAAAAGTAGCAGATGGTCTCAGTGGGGTGCTTCCTCCCCAACATGTCAAGGCCTAACTGGAAGCCCGACTCATCGTCCAAACTAATGATGGCCCCTTCGAAGCTAAGGTTGGTCATACGGTAAAAGTTATAGTGAGTCACTATCATCTCCCACTCGGCAATATGAAAGGTGTGGGTAGTGTCCGACCACCTCTCAATGAGGCACTATGCCAAGGTAGCACTCGTAGACTTCTCTAGAAGAAGGCCGATGATAGGCTCGAAGCCTGCCTCCCAGATGTAGCCCCTGGTTTTGGGGATAATAAGGTGTTAGGGTTTGTGCCCTAAAATCCAATTTATTAGCATGTTATAGATAATTAAATTGTTTAATTATATGAGACTATTTATAAATGAACTAATCGGACATTATCATAGTCCTTGAGATGCATTGTATGTGATTTATGCGATTTAGTTACAGAAGATATAAATCCCAAGTTCCTTGTAAACTTAAAATATAGTTCGTAGTCGGTGATGAAATTCGGCGTTTCATCTGTGAAGACTATAACACATCAACTAAGATAGTTTGTCTTGATCATGGAAGTGGAGTTTTTAGTTGATGTGTTGATATGTCTTAAGTGTGTAAGACATATTGAACTTGACTGTTGTGAGATTAATTATTCAATTAACAACTGTCACGTGAATAATTAATCTCACGACTTCTAATTTCATAAACTCTCAATCCCGAGAGGATAGTGAACCTGATCATGAAATTTAGGTTACTTTGATATATCAGAAGTGAGATCTAGTTTAACGGTCAAAACTTCAGTATGTTGGGCAACCACACGTAGTGTTGAGGGAATACATATTCTCAAGATGAAACCCATAATCTCATTCTATAGAGACAGGAAATATCCCGTTGAGATAAGTTTAATGGGAACTGGTTATTCAGGGCCAACCACTTTAGTAAAGAGTTACTAAAGTTCATATTTTATGAAATTAGATTTCATAAATATGAATAACTAAAAGATTAAATTGGGTACTCAGGGAAAAAAATAGTTCTTTACAAAGTGACAATTTATTATGGATATTTCATGGAGGGGTCAAATGATATCATATTAGAGTCTTGGGAAATAATTTATTAATAAGGCCAAGAGTGCAATTATATTTCCATAGTGGTACTTGTTATATAATTAATGGTAACTTCGAGCTTGTCAAGAGTTGACAGATAAGTCTAAGGCCCATTGGAGCTAGAGCCTTATTAGTCCCTTTGGTCCCATCCCAAGCCACGTACTTAAGCCCAATTGGGCTGGACTAAAAGGCTAACCTAATTAGATAATCAATTTTAATTTAATAAGAGTTATTAAATAAAGTAACTGCCAAGGGCAATTAAAACGTACGTATGATTAAAAGAAGAGAAAACAGTTTTTCTCTACAGAGTCTTTGGAATACATTTTTCCAAAGGAAAATTAACGTACGAAAAACTGATTGAGAGACCACTCGTCTTACGCACCATGTGGAATTGGAATGAAGATTGAAGAAATTCTCAAGTTTTGTTTTTGAATCTCACTACATCAAGGTACACTTTCTTTTCTTTGTTCTAAAATTCAAGGTTACATGTTATCACTTGATAGGCCAAAAACGTATTGACCCCTTGTGATGAATTAATTGATTAATTAGCCAAGTTTATTAATTAATCAAATTAACATGCAAACGCGTGGTAGCACAAACAAATTACCAATTAAACTAAGTATGCAGCGGAAAATAAATTAACATGACGATTTGTTTACGAATGGGGAAAACCAACACGGCAAAAACCCCACCGGGTGATTTTAAGGTCACCACTCCCGAGAATCTACTATTATCACAACAAGGGATTACAAGTAAAGGAATCCCAGTACCTTATACCAACCTACAGTTGAACCCTTACCTCAATACCCAATTGGACTTGTTCTGTAGTGACAATCTCTCATTTCAATGCACGGCTCCCAGTACGTGACTAATCAATTGCGCGGATCCCAGTACGTGACTTCAATCACCAACTAGAGAAGGTTGTTGGCTGCAAAATTCTTCAGTTCATCTAGACGATGAAGATCAAGAAGATGCTTGGTCACAAAACCCTACGATGCACAAACACAGCAACTTCTTCACAAGAATGATGAACTAAGGTAAAACTCTGTCTTCGGTCACAATTTGCTTGAACAAACTTTGCTCAACACTTGTGCAACTTGTGTCCTCTTTGACGGCCCTTAAAATAATCCTTTTATATGTCTAGGGTTGTGAGAAAAGAAAGCTCAAACACATAACCACGGATTAGAGTTAAAACAGAACTAAAAATCTATTTTTCTTAAACCTCGACGGATGCCTAGCTGTCTAGCTGCTGTTGAGCCACGGGGCTGATTAGCTCTTTAAACCTCGACAGATGGCTAGCTATTGAGCTAGCTGTCGAGATTTAATGACAGGCACTTTCTTGGCTTGAAACTTGGACAGACTTGCATGGCTTCAACACTTAATCTTGAAACAAAGTTTCTTGAAGTATTAAACACATCCTAGATCTACCCAATTACAAGTAAAGTGCGTTTTGTCAAAGGATTAGCCAATTACATAATATAGTGACATATGTTCCTAACAAGTGAATCACATATGTCCTAACAATCTCTCCCTTCGGCAATTCGTGACAAAACCACAACAAACAAATGAACATATGAGAGAAGTCATAAATCACTCAACTCATATTCACTTGTTGAATACAATAAAATCTATCCTAAAACAAACTCTTGAAAAACTTTGCAAGAAGAGAGTCCATGGCAAGTAGACTATGACAACCTGTATTTTTGAAACACTTTAAACAAAACTCATCAAGGCATCTTTGTGTGAAACAGAAATAATAGATTGCATACATGTAATAAGAAGCATGTGCATAAGGAGAGAAAAGAAACAACACATGTAATGGTAGGAGAAAGAAACATACATCAACATATAAAGAAAATAAGTACAGAGTATATCAATAATGGTCACAAGACCCATGTACAAGAATAAATGTATCTCTAAAAGAAAGAAAAGAAACAGATACAAGTAATCCTCACTACATCCCTCAAGATATCAACACTCCCCCTATCAAAATGGTCCTATACTAACTCTCCCCCTAAGTATGACTACTCTTATATCCAAAACTACTCCCCATTTTTGTCACGAGTGACAAAGGGTAAGAGTGTCAAGTAGACATCTCATCGGTAGAGCTAGCATGTCCATCATTATCATCATCGGAAGCATCATCATCATCACCATCATCACCATCATCCTCAGCCTCAGAATCAGAAGCCACTGGAGGAGGTGGAGGAGAAGCCTCAAGAGCGAAGCCACCCATGACCACCTGCCGCCGTGCAATACGGCCGACATGAATGTTCACCTGATACAGCTCAGTAGAGAGTGTACCAAGGTGAGAATCCATCCACTGTGGGTTTTGTATGAGATGCAAAACCAGTTTTTCCAACAAATGGTATCATAGCAAACTTCAATATCATGCTTGTATAACATGTGATTGGGTTTTAGAATTAAAGAAAATAGTTTTCTTGGTGTTTTTATTTTCTGCAATAAAGTTTATGCATAATTGTGTCTTTGACTATATGCCATGTTTTATATATGAGAGATATATAATAGTTCGTGTTATTCCATAAAGCCCATGATCATGTCTTTTGTTTATGGTGCCGTGTCATGCTTTTATATTCATGGAATCCGAATGTTATTAGGATTGAAGTGTTTTATATGTTATCCGAATCGATAACGTTGGATTGATATTAAATAGGATTCAAGGCCTAACTTCATTCAGATTGATAATATAGGATTCATGGCCTGATATATATATATATATATATATACACACACACACACGGATATAGATGCTCTCATGTTAATGCAACGATTAAAGTATTCCTTTAATGAAATTTGTTGCTAATGAGATTAGGATTTTATTTTCTAGAGTTTCTAGCATATTAGGGTTCTTGATCTTCATCTTGAAAACCTTAATGTTTGATCTATAAATTTTCATTTAAAAAATCAAAAAGTGTTTTTGATGGAAAATAGTAAATACGTCAAAAATGGTTACTAGAAAATTTCTGAAAAATTTAGTTTCACAAGTCTCAATCAATAGAAAATTCTTTTCGATCGATCAAATGTTGTTTTCGATCGATTGAATAGGAATCGAGAATCTATTGAACGAGGCAATGGCTTAATGATGAATTTCTTCATTTTTTCGATCGATCGAGAACAAAGTTTGACCGATCGAAGGCACTGAATTTTGAATTTTCACTTGTTTTTGACTAAGTGTTAAAACTTTGATAAAAAGCCAGGCTATGTGTGATGAGATTACACATAATTCTATATAAAGTGATTAATTTTATAGTCCATAAAAATTAAGGGAATTTATTAATCATTGTCTAACTAAAAGGCTTAATGAGATTTAAGATATTAGTTAAATAGAACTCTTAGTCCTAAATTGTTTAGGACTTGTCTTTTAAGAAACAGTCTAATGAGATTGGAATTGTTGTATAATTAAAACTCCTTGATTTATTTTTAATTAAATTTTTTTAATGAGATTAAATCTCTAATTAAAAGTTATATAGTTTCTAATGAGATTAGAATTCTTAATCAAGTAAGTTAAGGATAGAGTTCTATGTAACTAATATTTGATCCATTAGAGTATATGGAATCCTAAATAGTTTAGGACTTCCATTTTAGTTAGTGATTCTAATGAGATTAGAGTCTTTAACAAGTGCAAGGTTATAAATTGTGATGAGATCACAATAGTCTAAAGAAAAACCCAAATAACAAGTGGAAGAGTGTTGGATTTAAATAACCAATTTGTTAAGTTTTTTATAATGTGAGTAGGTACCTTTGTCTTGGCCTTGAGCCTTGCATTCCATGCGGTGGGTATTTACTTCACGGATTACATGATTAAACTTATTTGTGATTACGCGACTGTTCCTTATGCTATTATGACGTGACTTAGTTAGATCACATTGAATTTAAACAATTAAACACATTTGATGTGTAGGGTTAAAATTGTGATAAGATCACAATAATTTCAAGACAATCCACTTGTTTTAAAATTTCTAGTGGGAGAGAGATTCAAGGGTTAAATCTCACAGTCTCCATTGTCGGTTCATAGTGGTGTGGAGTGAACATCTCGTCTTGGCCTTGAGCCTTGCATTCCATGCGGAGGGTGTTTATTTCATGGTACTACAAGATTGAACTTCCCAGCTTATAGTGCTGTGGGCAAACACCTCGTCTTAGCCTCGAGCTTTGCGTTCCATGCGGAGGGTGTTTTGCATCATGGTATTACAAGATTAAGCCTTATAAGGGTAGAGTTATGTGGCTACACATAAGTCTAGGCAATGGTGTACACTAGACTAAGTTTGATAGTATCCTCTATGTTGAGTTCTTGCTATTATTACTTCTTAGAGGCTAAGGGAAGAGCGGCAAATTATTTTTGTTTGGTAAGATTTACCATGATAGCATTAATAACGAGAATAATTCTCGCCTGATCATAGTGATCGCTATTCACTGTATGCTGAGGGACATCAATTGCGGGATTGGGTTGTTGTTGCACCTAATATAATATGGTTTTCAAGTTCCATATTATATGGTTATGGATGCAAAATTATAATTTCCTTGTAATTATGTTCATAGTCTTAAATTAAAGTTGTCATAAATTTTTGTTCTCTAGCTACTATTTTAATTGAATCACATTGACTAAGAAACAATTTTGGACATTGTGCTTAAAGGAGATGAAGTACATAAATATGTTCTGATTCAGCATTGTCATAATTTTCCTTTACATATTGCATTTTTGGAAGATAGCTTATGATGTGATCATAGTCTTATCGAGATGCTAAAATGTTACATTGGTTTCTATCTCAATTGAGCTATAACATGAGATGCAAGAGTTAGCACTAGGTTTAGACTTTATATTAATTCTAAATGAGATGTTTGGTATGAATCATATTTGTTGGGAAATTTAGACCTCGATTGATAGAATTAACAAATTTTAAACCCAAGTTGTTAATTGGATTTATTATGAATAAACCTTGTTAAAACAAACAAACATCAATATCATGCACAACGAAATAGTAAATAAGACAAGATATGATGACCCAGAAAAACCAATTAAACAAACTAGTTTCAGAGTAAAAAACTTAGGGAGAAACTTTCCCGAAAAGCAATTCACTATAGTAAAGAGAAGTTTCAGATCTAGTACAAAACCTTTGTCCTTAGATTGTACAAACCCCGTAGATGAACTTACAGCAAAAACCTTCTACCTTTTCAGAACCTCTAAATTCTTCAATATATGAACGCCACCTTTTTGCATGGATCCCAGTACATGACTAACTCTAGCAACTTGAAGATGTTGTTGGCTGCAAAGTTTTTCACTTCATCAACAATGAAGATCAAGAAGTACTTGGTTACAAAACCCTAAGCGCTTGTTTGGATGGAGAGGGGAAGGAGGGGGATTGGAGGGGAGTAGAATAAAGTTGGCTAAAAATAAGCTAATTTTGTGCTAAATCTACTCTACTCTACTTTACTCCCCCCTCCCTCTCCGTCAATCCAAACGGACCATAAGGCGCAAAAGACGTAGTAACTTCTTGCAGAGAGAATAAGGCGCTAGGTCACTTTTTGCATATACGACGGCCTTTAAAATAAGCCTTATATATGTCTAGGGTTGTGAGAAAAGAAACCCTACACATACATGTCAGCTAGGGCCAAAAATCAAATCTGGAAATTCTGATTTCGTAGATCTCGACAGATTCAGCTTCTGTCGAGATTCTGTTGAGCTTCATTCTTAAATCTCGATAGATACTGTTTCTGTCGAGGTATCTATTGAGATTTAATGAATAGCTTTTCTTCACTTGTTTCTTGGTCCAATTTTCATGACTTTAATACTTGACTTGATCTCTTGTTTCTTGAAATACTAAACCCATCCTAGATCTACCCAATTACAAGTAAAGTACATTTTGTCAAAAGATTAGCCAATTACATAAAATATGCCCTTAACAATCTCCCACTTTGGCATTCCGTGACAAAACCACAACAAAACAAATAATCATGAGAAAAGTCTTAAATTAGTTAACTCATAACCAGTTGTTGTATTACAAAATAAATCTATCCCTACTACAAACTCTTGAAAAACTTTGTAGGAAAAGAGTTCACGGCATGATAGACTACCACAAGGCATCATGTGTGAAACAGAAATAAAGATTGCGTACATAAAGAAACATGCGTATAAAGATAGAGAAGAAACAACACATGTAAAGAAAGGTGAAGAAGACATACATCATCATATATATATCAAAGATAAGCACAATGTATGTAAAAATGGTCACAATACATTGTCGGAGGCAAAAAAATCTTCCTTCTAACAAATGAGATTTGTGTTGGGTTGGAAGCCTAAACCGAAACTCGGCGATGGGCTTGAAGCACGGCCTAAAGGCTATCGGTGAAGATCCTAGGATGGGACTGACAAGAATTATGGGATGGCCCAAAAACACTTCCTATAGCAGACACGTCAGCACAATAAAAAAACATACTGTAATAAAGAAGTAGCCTAGCAGAAAAATATTCCAACAATAAAGTATTCCAGAATTAAAATGAAACAGAGCATAATGAACTTCCAACCATTAATTGTTTCACAGATTAAGGAAAGTATCTGCATCTTTAAAATCATCATTCGTTGGTTTTGAGGGAAAGTCCTCTAATACAATAGCATGAGGGAAAAATTCTATAGTAATAATTTCATCATAACCTTGAATAGTAAATGAATAAACAAATATCATGGGCTCCATTACAACAAATAATGAAGAAACTTAGTGTGAGATGAAGGGAGAGAGAGAGATTCTAGCTAGCGCAACAAGATCATTATAATTTCAGGGCATGCTCATAGATATAGTATATGTAGTGAGTAGTGAGGGTCATTTTTGGGTAGTATGAGTAGTGAGTGAGAGTGAGTATTTAGTGAAGCTGCTGGGGCTTTCTGCTATGGATGAATAAGAGCTTATAGGTAAAGGTGTGAGGGGTATTCGTGAGCTAAGGGCTGAAGGACTTAGTTTCTAAGTCTGAAACTAAAAACTCAGAGACTTAGAACCTCACTAAGAGTTTAAAGAAGAAGTGAGAAGTTTATGGGAGAGTCCTTCTCTATTAGTGTATCTATTGGTCTGTATTGGTCTATATTGGTCTATCTAGAAGGATTAATAGAGAGTTCCATTTATAGTTGAGTTTGAGGGGGTAATTAGCAAATAATCTCTGCTAAATCTTCTTCAATATTCAGAAAATCCTTGGAGAATCGTTCCTAGGATTTGGCCAAAAGTGGTAAGTTCAACTTTAGAGTATTCTTTGTTGTTTTGGGTAATGGCAGCTGGAGTTTTGACTTAGCATTAAATGCTGATTGTCCTCAACTAATGGGATATAGAGCATGTATTAGGCTAATGATCTTGGTTTTGCTACTGCTAGAATTAGAGCTCCCTAGGACAGATTGCATCACCCCAAGCCAAGTGTCAATCTTGGAGCCCTTTGCTGGAAACTCTGCTAGAGATCTCTTTGGTGCCCTCCAAACCACATTTTCCTAAGTTTCCTCATTTAGATTCATGTGCTTGGTTCATGAATCAGAAAGTACACATTTTTGGCATGATAATGAGTTGTTTTCCAGTTATTCCAGAAGCTTTCATGGTCTAGTTATGGCTGCCCTTAGTCTTTGACCGAATGGGTTGGAGAAGAAAGGGATGATAGCTGGCTGAAGCTTCCCAGCTTTGTGTCACATGGGAAATGATGAAAATCAGCTTGGCAAGGAAGGGTTTAACCCCTATTGGACACGTGTCCTCTTCTAATCTAATTTTGACAAGTTGGAATTTATGGTAATGGGCCCTAGCTGTTAGGTTGTGCTAAAATTTGACTTGATAGCTCACGTGAGCTTCACCTACTGAGATTTGTATGTGAGCTTGGTTGGCTCAGCTAGGCCTTGTAGTTAAGCTTCTTTAGGCTTGTCCATCCCTACAAAATGAATAGTTTTGCCATGTGTGATATACATGGGCTTTTATAAATTTTGTAAGAGAGGTATTTTTGAGGGATAAGTAATTTATATTTCCCATGAGTTAGGGATTTTAGTATATGAAAATATGTTTTTGCCAAGAAATATTTTTGGGCTTTAAGCATAATGTAATTGTTTTTGCCAAAATAATATTTGGGCTTTGTAAAATAGGTGCCAAAATAATGTTTAGGCTTTGTAGGATTTTGTAAAAATATTGTCGTGTAGCAACGGGCTTTAGGGTGTCGTGTAGCAACGGGCTTTAAAGATGCCATGTAGCAACGGGCTTTTTAGAGGTGCCGTGTAGCAACAGCCTTTAAGAGGTGTCGTGTAGCAACAGGCTTTGTAAGAGTGTCGTGTAGTAGCGGGCTTTGTAAGAGGGTTTTGTTGAGCTTTGTAGGTTTTGCCCACAAAGTAAATGATTTTGGGCTTTTTTGTGGCCCAATTTCAGTAGTAATGTGATAAGGATTTTTGTGAAAACCCAAGTTGGATAATATGTGAGATATAATGGGTAGTATTTGTGAGAGGGCCCAAGATAATTGGGCTTGTGTGGGCATTTTTAATGAGTGGGCTAATGAGATTAGGGCCTGAAAATTTGTACCTCAACAAACATTTTCTAAAATTGTTTTCAAAAGTTTGTTCTGAGGACATTTGTCAAATTGTGGATTGGGTGAAAACCTAATATATGATACTTCCACTTTTGGAGATGTCCAGCACTTGTGCTAGAAAGGAAGTCTAACAAATTGGAATCAAAAGGTAGAAAAATGTGTGTTTATGTTGGGTATCCAAAAGGAATTGCGGAAGATTATTTTAGTAGTCATAAAGATAACAAGGTGTTTGTAAAGTACAAATACAAAGTTTCTAGATAATGACTATGTGAATAATCTTAAAGCTAAATGTAGAATTGTTCTAGAAGAAAAATGTCAGAATTTGTTGTAGGACAACTATAAAATACATTTAGAAATGAGATGGTTGTATTAGATAAACCACAAGACATTATTCTATATATAGCTAGTACACCGGTACAATATCATAGTGGGAGGATTATCAAATTAACTAATAAATTCATACTTTTGGGATAAACTTGTGAAGTCATCACATAAGGATAAGGATTTGATCCTTGGTCCTATGTAGAGGCAATAGATGATATAAATATGGATTACTGGATTAAAGTTATGTAAAAAGAATTAGATTCTATTTAAAGTCTAGAACTTGTAGAGGCGCCTAATGGCATTAAGCCTATTGTTTCCAAATAGGTCTACAATAAAATGAGATTGGTAGTTTAGAAGGTGTAAACCTTCAAAGTCAAGACTAGTGGCCAAAAGATTTATTCAGAAAGAAATAGATCGATTATGTTGATTTTTTCACCAATAGTCATGTTTGACTCTATCTAGATTCTCTTATCCATTATATTTCATTTGGATGAAATATGGTAATGGATATCAAGAAAAATTCTCTTAGTAGCAATCTTGATGAAGACATCTATATGATGTAGCTAGACTAGTTCATAGCAAAGAACTAGTTGTATTTAGTATGCAAGTTGCTTAAAATCTATTTATGGACTAAAGCAAGCATCTAGATCATACAATATCATCTTTGATCAGGAAATCAAATTGTTTGATTTGATCAAGTAATGATAAGCCTTATGAGTGTAAAAGCTATATAGAGTAATAAATCTCTTAATGTATGTTCATGACATTCTGATCATTTAGAATGATGTATAAATATTGTCATCAATAGAATTTTTTGTTGTCAAGACCAAATTGATATGAAGTATTTGAGTGAGACTAATCACATCCTAAGAGTTAAACTTTGGTAAGATTCAGAAATTAGGATGTTGGGTCTATCTCAAATTGCTTAAATAGATTAAATTCTAGCCAAGTATAGCATGTGATACTTTAAGAAAGGATTCCTTCCTTTTAAGTTTGAAGTTCTTTTGTAAAGGACTATAGTCCTAAGATTTATAAAAGAAAGAGCATATGAAGACGATTCCTTATTCTATGTTAATAGGAAGTCTCAGTTATGCTATGCTATATGCTAGGCCAAGTATCTATTTTGCAGTGAGCATAGTAAGCAAATATCAATTAAATCCAAGATCACTTAATTCAATGAGAGTAAAGCATATACTCAAATATCTTAGGTGAATGACGGATTATATGCTTGTCCACCAAAGTGAGGATTTGATGGCTACTGGTTGTACAAATATTGACTTGTAGTTTGATCATGATTCATGAAGTTTGACTTCAGGATATGTGTTCACTCTAGATGGTGAAGATACACATTAAGCGTAAGTATCATCTCATTAGAGACATGCTAGAGCATGGGATGTAGTAGTAGAAAATATAATTTATGCAATAAATCTAGCTGAAACTTCTTTCCAAACCTTGCCTTGGAGTGACTACGATCTATTGTAAAGGGAAATAAGTGTCAGATATATGCAAAATTGTCTTTGAGGGCAAGTGAGGGATTATTAGGATATGTGCCTCAAAATCCAATTTATTAGCATGTTATAAATAATTAAATTGTTTAATTATATGAGACTATTTATAAATGAACTAATGAGACATTATCATAGTCCTTGAGATGCATTATGTGATTTAGTTACAGAAAACATAAATCACAAGTTCCTTGTAAACTCAAAATATAGTTCGTAGTCGGTGATGAAATTGGGCGTTTCATCTGTGAAGACTATAACGCATCAACTAAGATGGTTTGTCTTGATCATGGAAGTGGAGACTTGTAGTTGATGTGTTGATATGTCTTAAGTGTGTAAAACATATTGAACTGGACCACTGTGAGATTAATTATTCAATTAACAACTATCACCTGAATAATTAATCTCACGACTTCTAATTTCATATACTCTCAATCCCGAGAGGATAGTGAACCTGATTATGAAATGTAGGTTAGTTTGATATATCAGGAGTGAAATTTACTTTAACGGTCAAAATCTCAGTATGTTAGGTAACCACACGTAATGTTGAGGGAACACATTCTCAAGATGGAATCCATAATCTCATTCTATAGAGACAGGAAATATCCCTTTGAGATAAGTTTAATGGGAAATGGTTATTTAGGGCCAACCACTTTAGTAAAGAGTTACTAAAGTTCATAATTTATGAAATTAGATTTCATAAATATGAATAACTAAAAGATTAAATTGGGTAATCAAGGAATAAAATAGTTGTTTACAAAGTGACAGTTTATTATGACTTTGTTCACTATGGATATTTTATGGAGGGGTCAAATGATATCATATTAGAGTCTTGGGAAATAATTTATTAATAAGGCCAAGAGTGCAATTATATTTCCATAGTAGTACTTGTTATATAATTAATGGTAACTTTGGCCTTGTCAAGAGTTGATAGATAAGTCTAAGGCCCATTGGAGCTAGAGCCTTATTAATGAAGTAGATCCTTATGTTGCTTCCACTGTGGGTTTTGTATGAGATGTAAAACCAATTTTTCCAACAGAATGTTGAACCACTCCACCACCTTATTGGTGCTTCCCCTACTAGCATAAGGGGATGATGACTGCAAAAAAAAAAAAAAAAAAAAAAAAAAAAAAAATGATGACATTAGATTTCTAATTCAAGTAAAATTTAGAAAATATGATGTCTTGATGTAAGAATGAAGATAAAAAGTAGGATATAATGATAATCGGCTGCAAAAATGACAAAAATGTGTTAGGATTGCATGTGGAAATGAAACGGTTGAAAATAAGTGAAAATGGGCTGAGTAGGGCTTTTGCCAGGCGTCTCACGTACGCAGGTCAAAGCCCATATACACAGACAAGACCCCACGTATGTAGGTCCATTCCCATGTACACAGAGCCTCAAGAATAGACATGCGTACGCAAGAACAAAACTGCATACGCATGAATGAAAGCTACATATGCAGGCTCGAGCCCATGCACGCAAGAACATAAACAAAAGCAGTTCTTTGACATTTTCAAAGAAGCATCATCCAAAATAATCCTAGACATGTTCCTACCTTTCCTAAGATGTCAAGTTTTCATCTAAACCCATCCCATAGTAAAACCCAAGCATTTACATGGCCAAAACACATCAAAACTGAAGATCATAGAGAAACTTGAAAATGAGAAAAATGAGAAAACTTACAAATTCACCTGTGGGAATGTGATTCTTTGGCCGGTATGTCAATGGTGGAGGCCCTACCAGCCTTATTGCTCCGCTTTAGTGGGTGAGATGGAAGGCATTAGAAGATAGGACGTAGGAGGACTTCTTGGCTTTGGGTGCCATTAGAGAAGATGATGAGAGAATGAGAGAAAAATGAGAGAGTCAGGAAGTGAGGAAAAGAAAGAGGAGAGGGAGGTTTTTGTAGAGAGAAAAGAAGAAGAGTTATGGAGAATGTGAAGAGGTGAGGGAGATGAAGAGAATGAAGAAGAAAAAAGAAACAGTTGGTAACCGTTGGAGGAAATGAAAAGATGGGAACACACTTGATGGCTAAACTACATGTAGTTTAGGCCACACCACTAAACTACGTGTAGTTTAGTCATGAAAAAAAAAAAAAAATTTAAAAAAAAATCTTTCTCTCAAAAAGGGAAGGACATCTTGAGATTACCACAATTAAGCACGAAATTTTCAAAAGATAAAGCAAGTAGAAGCCTCTTCCCCCAATCAAGCACATCAAAAACCATCCCAGTGGATCAAGCACATAGAGAACCATCTTTAGTGGTTCAAGCACATCAAAAACCATCCCCAGTGGATCAAGCACATCGATAACTATCTTCAGTGGTTCAAGCACATCAAAAACACCATCCCCACCAAGAAAGTAGAAAACTCTTCCCCATCAAATTAAGCATATCAAAAACACTATCCTCAATAAGGAAGCAGAAGATTCTTCCTTAAATGGATCGAATCTATCAAGCATCACCCTCAGTAAGGAAGCAGAAGACTCTTCCTCAATATTTCAAACATCTCAAGCAATATCCCCAGTGAAGGAAGCAGAAGATTCTTCCTCAAGCAGGATCGAACCTATCAAACATCATCCTCGTAGAGGAAGCAGAAGACTCTCCCTCAATAATTCAAGCATATCAAGCATCATACCCATGGAGGAGGCAAAAGATTCTTCCCCAATAGACTCAAGCACATCAAAGCAAATCCCCAGAGAGGAAGCAGAAGATTCTTCCCCAAAGTGTCCCTAGTAAGGAAGTAGAATATTCTTCCCTAGTGAGTCTTATACACTGAAAAATCCTAACGATGAAGCAGAAGATTCTTCTTTAAAATCCTCGGCGAACCATGTAGAAGGCAGAAGATTCTTCCCTAGTGCATCACACATTTACACTACTCGTCAACGAGTCCATCCATACTACTCGTCAGCGAGTTTCTCATCCCCAAGCAAGTTGTGAGAGGCAGAAGATTCCTCTCCATGCGCATCTACTCTTCAGTGAGTTTTCACCATCCCTAGTGGATCTAACAATCAAGGCTACTCGTGCACATATCCTCCGAGAATTGAACATGCAGGCACGATAGAAAAAAGGTTGAGATATTGATAAAGAAAGAGACCAAGGTCAACCCAAGGTGAGAGCCTCACTAGAAAAGGTAGTGAAAGAAGTGAAGAAGACAAGAGGAATAAGTCGCCCGAAGAAGTTTGAGGCAAGAGCCCCGGATGGACACCACAGAGACTATATCCTTTTGTTGTTTGTTGGGTTAGCTCGTAAGAGCACCCTTGTTTGTTTTCTTTTTTCTTTTTTAGTGACTCTAGGATAGTGAGTCACTCGCCATTTACTTGCAAGTGGCAAAACATGTTCTGGGATAGTGAACATGTCGTTGCTCGTTTCCCAAGCAACAAAGGTGGGACTTCGAACATACGAATCCCACGCAGCTCCTCGAAGTTGCATTTCGCCCCATGTATGCATGATGTGTGTCATGTGCATGGGTTGTGCCTGAGGCATACGTCGAAACAAAATGTTTTGTCTCTTATTCTTTTGATTTCGTTAGCGAAGCTCATGAATCAAAAGAGGGGCATCTGTAAACACTGCATTTTGTACCCCTTACAACTAGGGCCCAAGACTAGTTGAAAGCCTAATCAGATATTAAATTGACTTGAGGAGTGTTAAAATGAAAAATATAACCTTTTAAATGAGCAAAAATCTATTTTTGGAAATAAAATGACCAAAGAGGCCCTCGGCCTGTGTACATGGGTCGCAGCCTACGTACGCAGCTAGGGTTTCAGAAGTATAAGAAAGGCAAGTTTTTAGCAATAATGGCTGAGTTTTGGAATGAATCCTACATCGTCTGAGAGCCGTTCCAAACCCCATTTTTTTCAAATAAAAAGCCTTACATTTTACATTTTCAAAACACAAAGAAATTCCACGGGAAAAATTTAAGATTCACTAGAAAATAATGAATCAAAATGGAGTTTTTCACAAAACACCCTCAAGTCAATTTTATTTGATTGAGACCTTTTCTGGCCCCAATCCTTCTAGTTTAACGTTTCTAATCACTTTCTTATTAGTTTGTGAATAGATTTGACTGAGGGGAACGAACAAAATCAAGCTTGGAAAGCTTTTGTGTGACGTATCTAGTCTAAACTTTTCATTTTCCTTCTCTTTTATTTTCTATCTTTAAATTCTCCTGTTTACTTTGTTTGTTTGTTAAGATATGTTCTAATATGCCTTCCTAGGTTAGGTTTAAGTTTTTATATGCTAAAAATGCATGTTAGGGTATTAGAATTGTTGTTTTGAAGTTCTGCTATGTTTTTGCATTTTTAGGGTTTTCTAGGCAAGGATCTGCATACACATGATCCAGCCTGCACACGCAAGCTTGATTATGCATACGCAGACCTGTTTTAGCATGCATGATGCCGTTGCCCAGAAACCCTAAATTTTTGTTTGTTTTGTTTCTGCCTTCACATGTTTGTTATGTTTGGCCCTTTTTTCTTATGTTTTAGGCTCTATAAGTTCCTGTCCACCTTTTCACATGCTTGTTTGTTATCACATGTTTAGATTAGGGTTTTTTTTTTAGTTTTAATACCATCCATTCACATGTTCATGCATGAATACCATGGGTGTTGTGTTGCTGCAAGGTAAGTGAAAGGTAAGCCATGCATTGGAAATGTTCAGGCATTTATGATATGATCTTGTGTTGAAGTTAGAGATGAATATGAATGCTTGGATCTTTCCTTATACTTATGTTTCTGCCTTGATTTGATTGTGTATGTTGCTACCTTGAATATGCTTTGATGCCATGATTAGATGTATGGTTAGGGTTTGGGATGAATGATGTCATTTTATTTGTTAGATGCATGTTAGTGTGTGTGTGAGCCTAGAATACAAGTATTTAAATAGATTTTAATAGGGTTAAGAAATAAGACACAATGATGGGATGCCAACCTTAGCGTTGGGCGATCTTGGGTGCCTAACACCTTTCCAAGAGCGTACCTAAACTCCGAACCCATATTTCTGGTAGTAAGATCAAAAGTTCCTTCCTCGAAGGGATGCTATATATATGGTTCCTAGACCATTGCAAAAACTAGGTGGTGACTCCCCCCTTGTGCCCACACTAGGCCACTTAAACCATAGCCTAGGAAGATAAGACGCCCTAATAGAAAAAAGGCCCCCAAATGTGGGAAAATGGGAGGGAGTAATAAGTGATTTTTTATTTTTTGTAAAAAAAAATGTGAATTATACAATTTTTCTTCTACTTATAAGAAGACCAAGAAGTCTTATAGTTTAATTGGATCTTTTTGTTTTCCTAGTATTCTTAATAAAAATGTTTAGAGTTCAAATTTCTTCTCTCGCAACTATCAAATGATAAAAATTATCAAAAAAGAGGGCTAAAAAATTATGGATTAATTGATTTCCAACCCAATCATCATTAGTCATATTTATTAACAAGTAAGAATAATCGATGCTAAATAAAAAATAATAACTAAATATTTGAAATGGTATTTAAATATAAAAGATTCATTTAAAGTTATCTTTAGAGATCGCAAAATCTGATTGAGCCCGTCCTGCATGGGATTAGTTGAATACTATAAAAGTTAGAGTCATAAAGTTATCCTCTTTGTTACATCTACATCATCTTTCTTTCTTTTTTTAAAGAAAAACATCTACATCATCTTGTTAGAATATAAATTGTTTGTTTATATAACAAGTTGGAAAGTTGGTCCAAAATCTTAAATGGTTTTTTACTAACGGCCGGCGTGCTGATGTTTCCTTTTCAATTGCGTACTTAATTTGATTGCAATTCCACACTACTTAGAGCATTTTTATACAAAAATTCTTGTCTATTTTATTTTATACAACCATTTTTTAAATTACCTCACATTAAATTATTAATTTTACACTACATTTCTTTAAAACATTTTTTTTTTTATCAATTTTTTTTCTGTTATTCTCCCATTCATCTCTCTCTCTCTCTCTTTCATTTATTTCTTTACCAATTTACACAGCAACAGTAATTGTGTATAATTTACACAGTTATTGTAACTCTAATTAATGATATATTACATAAGCTTGGTTAAACTAATGTGGGTGATTTTTGGAATTAAATGTGCAAAAATAACCTCTAATTCTATTTTGCATTCGGGTAATTATTGAGTACTCCTAAAGTACTATAAATGTGTACTCCCCCCTCTCACATAACTGTGGGTCCCACTAATTAAATTTATGGTAGGTCCCACAATTCATGTGAAAGAGAGGAGTACACATTTATGGTACTCCTAGAGCATTCAATACTTTCATTTTACCTTCACTAATGTGAGTGTTCTTAATTAGCTAATGATGGCAACTATTAATAAAAAGAAAATACTCTCATCAAATATTGTAATAAAAAAATAAAAAACAAAAAAAGACCCAACTTACTAAGTGCCTTGAGTCACTCGTTAAGGACCCTCTGTTTATTTGCTTTTGTTACTTCCCAAAACAATGGAACCCATTAGATTCCTCTTTACTAGTGTATTCAGCAGTTAAGAAAGAATTGCAATAGGTCCCACTATACTGGGAAACAATAAAAACTATTAAGTTATGGTTTTTCACATAACATTTATATTGGCTTATTCTATGACAAAAAATGTTGTAATTGCATTAACTTATTTTCTTGTATTTTGTGGGGTTTATTTGTAATGGGTTTAGTATTAAGTGGTGAAGATATGCTTAAGAAGTTGATCTCGCGACTTGGCTTGCGAGTGGTGCAACCCGCGAAGGTCACATGAGGAGCACATGCCAAAAGCTGAAGAGTCAGTGAGTTTCGCAACTCATCTCACGACTTTGCCAACTCGCGAGATGACCCGCAAAATGCACTGACTGCTGAGATTTTAAGTGTGACTTTTATACCCTTCACTCATACTATATATACATTCATTACCTACAAAATTGTAGTAGGCTATTCAGAAGAAAACCCTATTGAGGTTTCTACAACACACACACCATTTTAGAGAGAGCTACTCATCCTTGATTGAGAATTCCTTTGTAGTCTCTTATCCTTCCCCTCTCCCATTGTTATACCTTGAGAAGAGATTTGTACACAAACCCAACACACACCTATTCAGAGTGTAAAGAGTGATTTGGAGCTTGGGAAGCATTTGAGATTTGCCAAAAGAAGCCGGTGAGGCTTAGCGGATGCAATCGGGCAGTATTACGAGATCTGGATAACTAGTAAAGACAAGACTCTGAGAAGTTTGTTGGTAGCTGGAGCTTGGAGGGTTCAAATACATTAGGTAGATTAGGTTCTGAGGGTCTTTTTTTATATTCGTGTACTCCAACTTATTCACTAGTGGATCGATTTCAACTTGGAGGGTCGCGAAGAGGTTTTCCGCCAAGTTCTTTGGTTTCCCCTTCAATAACACGTCTCGGTATTATCTTGTGTTTGCATCTCTATTCCCTTACTCTTTAAGCTTTATATTTGCTATTTTTTGCTTGTGGTTATGGCTTAGAGAGTAGTTCCAGTTTATTACGTATCACTTATGAAAGCTCAAATTACGGCTAGATTGTGGAACAAGAGTAAATGAGCGCACTAAAATGAAACTACTCTAGTGCATGAACATGAACAATAAACAATAAATGTAAAGCACAAGAGTAAGGGAAGAGAGATGCAAACACAAGATAACAACAAGACGTGTTATCGAGGAGAAAACCAAAGAACTCAGCGACAAACCTCTCCGTGACCCTCCAAGTCGAAATCGATCCACTAGTGAATTAGTTGGAGTACACGAATAACAAAAGACCCTCCAAGCCTAGTTTACCCAATGTACTTGAGCCCTCCAAGCTCCTACTACCAATGGACTTCTCGAATTCTTGTCTTCACTAGCTTTCCGAATCCCGCAATATCGCCCGATTGCATTTGCCAAACCTCATTAGCTTCTTTTGGCAAATCCTCAAAATTTCCCAAGCTCCAAAACGCTCTCTACACTCTGAATAGGTGTGGGTTGTGTTTGGGTATAGATCTCCTCTCAAGATATAACAATGGAAGAAGGAAGGAGAAGAGACTACAATGATTTCTCACTAAAGGATGAGTAGCTCTCTCTAAACAAGGGTGGGTGTGTTGTAGAAACCTCTCTAGGGTTTTCTCTTTGAATAGCCTCCCTTACTTTTGTGGGTAATGATGGTATATATAGTGTTAGGACATATGTGAGAATTGTTAGAGACATATGTTATGTAAATTAGCTAATCCTTTGATAAAACGCACTTTACTTGTAATTGGGTAGATCTAAGATGAGTTTAGTACTTCAAGGAACAAAAGTTCAAGTTAAGTATTGGATCCATGCAAATCTGTTCAAGAAACAAGTGAAGAAATGATGTTCATTAAAGTTCGACAAATAGCTCGACAGAATCATATCTATTGAGGATTAATGTTGAAGCTCGACAGCAGATCAATAGAAGCTGTATCTGTCGAGAATTACGCAATTAGAATTTCCAGATCTAATTTCATGCATATCCATGTGTATTTGTGTAGGGTTTTTTTTCTCACAACCCTATACGTATATAAGGATTATTTTAAGGGCTGTCACATGATGATGCAACTTGATGCAAAGTGATTATACATGCATATTGTGACCGGAAACAATTTTCCCTAGTTCATCATATTCTCTCTAGAAGCTACTGCGTCTTTGCACCAAGGGTTTTGTAACCTAGGAGATTCTTGATCTTCATTGTTGGATGACCTGAAGAACTTTACAGCCAACATTGTCATCAAAGTTGGTGTATTAGTCACGTACTGGGATCCGTTCATCATTGGTTAGTCACATACTAGGAGCCATGCATTGAAAGGAGAGATTGCCGCTACATTACAAGTCCAATTGGGTATTGAGGTATGTGTTCAACTATAGGTTGGTATTAGGTACTGGGATTCTTTTTACTTGTAACCACTTGTTTTGATAATTGTGGATTCTCGGGAGCAGTGACTTTAAATTCACCCGATGGGGTTTTGCCTCGGTGGTTTTCTCCATTCATAAACAAATCACCTGTGTCAAATTTATTTTCCGCTGCATTTAACTTAGTTGGTAATTTGTTTGTACTACCACGATTATTGCATGAAATTGAATCTAATTAATTCACTTGGCTAATTAATAGATTAATTTACCAAATGGGTTAATACATTCTTGGCCTATCATATAGTATGGATGAAGGGTATAAGAGTCACACTTAAAATCCTCCAGGTAGAGAGTTTCACAAGTACCTTGCGAGATGGCTTTTCTCGCGAAGTACCCTCGAAATGCAGCCTGGCACTTGATTCTTTAGCTTTCAGCATTGCTTCTCACGTGGCCTTTTCGCGGGAACCTTTACTCACAGACTTCTTGCGAGCTAGTTGCGAAATTCCACTAATCTTCATTGCATGCTTGATTCTTCACCAACTTAATACTAAACCCAATACAATAAAATCTCACAAAATACAAGGAAATAATTTAATACAATTACAACACTTTTTGTCATGGAATAAAGCCAACATAAAACATAGTTGTAAATCACAACTTTACAATTTACTCTTGTTCCGCACTTAGATAAATTAGAGTAAAACCAATTAAGCCGTAATTTAAAATTGGGGATCTAAACAAACATTAGTGTTTCTATACTAATTGAGCTTTCAAAAATGAATAAAGAAATACTTCTTTAACTAATTGATGTGCGGCTTCTCAAAAAAAAAGTTGATCAATTACAATTAAAAACACTCAAAATTAGGCAATACTTTGAGGTATTCGTTAACCGGACCCTTTGTTTATTTTCTTTGTTACTTCTCAATGCAGTGAGGCCCATTAGATTCATCTCTAAAGAGTGTATTAATCCATTAATGAGGAATAAGCAATTTAATGGTCCCCACTGTCTTGGTAAACAACAAAAACGAATAAGCAATTACTTCTTTAACTAACTGAGGTGGAATTCTACAAAAAGATGTGATCAATTACAATTAAAAACAAAACAAAACAAAACTCAACCTTAGCTTTATCAATGTCTTAAGGCACTCGCTAATCGGACCCTTTTTTTTATTTGCTTTTGTTAATTCCCAATGCAGTGGAGCTTATTAGATTCCTCTATAACGGGCCCCACCTCAGTGGGAAGTAATAAAAATGAATATAGAAATAATTCTTTAGTTGATTGATATGCAACTCCACAATTACAATAAAAAAACTCACCTTGCTCAATGTCTTTTGGAATTAGTTGACCAAACCCTCTTTAATTTGTTCCAAGAGTTAGATCCAAGATGCCTTTGCATCTTCTACATGGAACTGACTCTAGTGACTAAGTGTGTGTATATATATATATATTATCTTTTGTTACTGAAATTTAGTTCAAGTTCCATTTTGGTCTCCCTATATAAATTTTGAAAATTTTGTCTCAAAAGTACGTATATAAATATATCAACTTCATATTTCCCTCCATCTGCCCCTAAATGAGTTGTGTGTATGACAAACAAAGTAATTATATTACAAGTTAAAAAGTAAAAGTTGAGGTCGTTTCAAATAAATCTATATATATAATAATAGGTGAAGCAGAGAGAGTGTGAAATTGAATTCCAAATTAGAACTCTAATTGTGTGCCACGTGTACACACCAAATTAGAATTCCTAATTAGAGTTCTAATTTTGTGCCATGTGTCTAGAATCTGAAATTGAAGTTGAATTTTGCATCATGTGGCTAAATGTATGTGAGCTCATTCTCATTAAAACCACTTCTATGTATCAGGTTAAGTGAGTTACTGTGCTAATTAAGTTTTTTCTTGATTTTGCAGTCAAACGTGAAAACCAAAGAGATTAATTTCAATGATAAGAACTTGGTTTGGGTACATTGTATAATTTCCAAAAAGATAGCAAAGCCAGAATTTGTATCTTTGTTATAAATTGCTTACAAAGTTTGCATATTTACATTTGCACTAAGTTTCGGATTAAAGTGCTTTCTTCTTGGTTCTGACATTCAGTTTTGTTTACCATTCACTTACAAAGTTTACATCTTTACATTTGCTATAAATTGCTAATATGTGATTAGATGCACATTATGCCTAAAATTCACTATCCTTATATTTGGCTTTTTGTTCAGTTTTGACACCTATAACAATGAAGAAAGCACTGCTGTGGACCGATCGATGATACATTTGCAGGCTACAAAGGAACTTAGTGATCAATGGAATCTCACGCGAATTGGAGAGGACCCAGCTGTAGATGTCTGGATGGCAGATGTGAGTCACTATGTTTTTAAAATTTTCAGTGAAGGTAAAGGTTATGAACAATGTAAATTTTTTGGAGAGAGATTTATTATTCTATATTTATGCAAGTTTGGTCGCCTTCTTGAGTGGCTCACTCCACCCTGTCTTTCTACTTGAATTTTTTATTCAGATTTGAACGGATTTAGACCCCTTAAACCAACCAGATTAACCTAGTTAATTAGCCAAGTGATTAACTTAGTCAAATTATGCAATTCTAGGTTATCACAAACATACAATCATATCAAGAATATAAAGCAGCGGAATAATAAATAACATAATATATGATCACCCAGGAAACCACACGGTAAAAACCTGGGGAGCATTTGACCTAACTATCCTAAAGGTAAACTGAATCCACTATGCTGAAAGAATCGAAGTTCATACAAAAGGACTTACAAGCTCCCCGCTCGACTTCCTAATGCTACCTACCAGTAGAACCTACTGACACAACCACGTGCAAGCTCCAAATCCACAGACTCCTTCTTTCTTTCTTGGATTCTCCAATCAGCTATAAGCACCCACGCTTGTTATTCTTTAAGCTTCAATGGCAGCAATCGAGTTGATCATCAAGATAATGAAATAATCTCTACCTTGAAAACCCTAAGTTTTGTGTAAAGGAAAGCTCCTCTAAATCTCACAAGAGATTTACACAAAATAGAAAAGTATGAGCAACAATACAACAGGAGCAACTCTAAAAACGTGGCTAGGGTTTTTCTTTATATACCTAGGGTAAAAACAGAAAACCCAAAACGTTTAATGAGTTAGGGCTGAGTTGAAAAATTCTGCAGAAAAGCATTCTGCTGAGATTCGATCGATCGAGCCAGGCCGAAATGCACTAATGCATCTGCAGCCTCTCGATTCCAACTTTACATGAAAGACACAACTTTGAGCAAGTCTAAACAAGACTAAACAACCTGTTTTGATCATGGTTTGCCAATAATACAAATTAGAGTTCTAAATACATAAATTCCTAAATCTTTAGAACCTAACAAACTCCCCCTTTGGCAATCCGTGACAAAATACAAACACAAAACTCAAAGTTTACAAGAGCAAGCCCTTTACAAAAACAATGCTCATAAAAACTAAAATTCAATCCTAACTATTATCCATTAGTTGCAAGTATAGACAGCAGCTCAATTGAATCAACCTATATATTCCTGAAGCACTCAACAAAAGCGTAAACGCATGTGTGGCAGAAAATAGTAAATAGACAGGTATAACATTCTAGTATGATTCACACAACACATAATAAAGATATATATCAATGAACAACTCAGAAATATAAATCAATAAATAGTGAATCCAAAGGAAACAAGAATCAAGAATATATCATGTATATCAAAAAAAATGTTACTCCCCTTAACATAAATAGCCCCAAAAATGATATACAAAGTAAAGCGCCTAGATACAATCTAACATCTCCATTAACTCCTCAAAAACAAAAAGTATACTCCCCCTAACTACAAAAAACTCCTTTACAAGTCAAAACTCTACTCCCCATTTTTGTGACGAAATGTCAAAGAGCAATCACAAGCCATCAACAAAAGGAGGTGGTGAGGGCGAACGCAAATGCGCCAGATTAGCACGCAAAGCATGGATCTCGTCAAATAAGTCCACCAAAAGCTGACCATGAGCCGCCTGAACGGTCATGACAGTCTCCAAAGTGCGACGTATATCAAAGTCATCCGATGGAGGTGGAGGAACAGCAGCAGCATCAGGATCAGGAACAGCCTCACCAGCAGGACCTGTAGAAGAAGAGGGAGGAGGTGCGGAACCAGAAGGTGCAGACTTAGGGTGTTTAGAGCCAACTCGAAGGTGAGCAGCCCTCTGTCTAAGAAAAGACGCATCTATAGGAGCAATCACATGAACGGGCTCAAAGGAAGGAAAGCCACCAAGATCAAGATAAAGCAAAATCCTATGAATGAAAATAGGATGAACAAGGGCATGAGAAGTAGATGAACTCCTATACACTTTGTTTAAAGAACGAAGAAACAAATGGGGAAAACTGATAGGAGCATCAGTGACAAGAGCATACAAAAATACACACAGCTCGAGAGGAATGGTGTGAAGATGAGAAATGGGCCAAAAAGAGTGACACGCTATCCTAAAAAAGAGATAGTGTAACTTAGAAAGCTCAGCAGTGGTGATCTTAGGATCAGAACCCCACTGGATAGAAGACCCAGTGATGTAAGACATGACATCACTCAACACAGGAGACCTATCATATGGGTAGACAGGATGCTGTACCAAAGGTACCCTTAGAGCATCAGCCACTACCTTAAGAGTAATGGTGTACTCTACGCCTCGTATCCAACTCTTTACCAAAGTGTTGGAATCATAGACGCGGATAGAGATGTTCGAAAAGAACTCTCTAATCAAGGTAGTAGGTGGAGGAGGATCAGAAATATCCACCAAGGGTAACCAGCCCCTACGCTCAAAGTTTGCCTTAATGGCAGGATCAAGCTCATCTAAGATGACAGAACACTCAGACCAAATCTTCCTCTTAAAGTTCAGTGTATCATAAATCTCTTGGTTTTTCTCACTAGGAAACCTCTCTCGGTCAAAGGGAGGAAGGGAAGGAGTAGGTGAGGTAATAGACCTACGAGCCCTAGTCTTCCTAGGCATAGTGCTAAGGAAAGGACAGAGACACAAAGAGAAAACCAACAGAATCAAAAAAAAAAAAAAACCAATGGCAGACTGCAAGTTAGCACAAAAAAATATAAAGCAAAAATCTATATGATGCATGAACAGTTATAATGTCATGATGCATGTACTAATGCAGTTAACAAAGTTCAATTTCAAGTTCGATTGCATAAAATTGGCTTGAGCATAGAGTTTCTAACAAAAACCCCAAAAATTTGAAAAACCATTTGATAATTTTGAAACAAATTGATGAATTGAGCATTACATAATACAACACACAGATTATAATGCCTAATTACATCAAAACAACAAGCCAATTTCATCAATTTCAACCTAATTGAACAAAATCCCCAATTCGGATTCAATACAAACCCTAGAAATTTCAATTTTTCACAAAACCCAAAATTGATCAAATTAAACCACTAAAAACAAGTTTATATCATGTCCCAACAAAAACCCATTGATCAATTTCACAAAATAGGTCTTGAATCAACAAAAATCCCAAATAGAAAAGGTCCAAAAATTTGAGTGAAAAATGCATGAAAATATGAAAATAAACTCAAAAGGGCAAAAGAGTCTTACCGGCTTAAGGAAAGAGAATCTTTGCAAAAAATTCGGAGGAAAACGACAAAAAATTGACTGTAGAACCTTGCCTAGTCGGAGAGAGAAGAAAAGTTTGAAAAACTTTTTGAAAAAGTGTTTGAATCAGTCAAGAACATTGTTTTAAAAAAAACCTGATTTGCGACTTTCGATTGATCAAAAATCAAATTCGATCGATCGAATCAATCCGAGATTTTTAAAAGAATTTTAAGTATTTTCGATCGATCGAAAAACAGATTGGATCAATCGAAACAGGCAGTGGCTCACAGTATTTTGAGAAAAATCACAGTTTTGAAAAATTCAAACAAATTTTTGAAAATAACTCCTCAAAGCATTAAAATTGACAAAACAAAATGCATGAGTATGAGATGATATGGAATGATTTTTCAAAAACCCAAATTTTAATCTCAGTTTCTCCAAAGAAAGATTTCAGTCAGTCTCCCTTTACATTCTCAAGCAAAAAGAATTTTGCATAAAACTCAAAGTATTTTCAAACTTGGTTAGTCAGACCAAAAACACACACAATAACATGTACAATGTTTAACAAAGAGTAACTTGTGTAGTGTGTGCAACTAGCAAAAGCTTGAGATACACGTGAGGTGATATGTGAATAGCAATAAATCACAAAGTCTACAAAATCCATCACATAGAATTCAAAAGAGACTATCACATAAAGAGTTATATCATATAACTCCCACATCTCCTAGAACATAAGCTTGCAATCATGTAAGTTTCTTGAATTTTGCCCCATAATTAGATGAAATTTGGCATCAAGCCTAATAGTACACAACAGTTTTAATTAAGTGAATTGGCATCAAGCCTAATAGTACACACCAGTTTTAATAATTAAGCAATTAACCGAGGCTACACCTTATGTTCTTTTTGTGCATGTGCTACACTTTCTCGAGTATAAAATCTTATGATATGCACTAAGGTGTTCATGATTGGCTTGTGAACAGTGGTGAGATGGTTATTTATGCCTTTCTCAAAAGGATCAAGTCCGACAGTCAAATAACATGTGACTTCAAGATAAAGACAAAGTGATAAACACCATAAACATCTTTTCCACACAACATGCACTACAAAGCTTCAACTAGTAAAATGCAATAAATAAGCTCATCAAAGCTAAATAAGGTACACAAGACATGTTATGTGTAAATAAATTGACCAACCTTGTTTTCAAAGACCAAGAACAATAGTGCCAAACACAATTTGCTTTTCCCTTTTTCTTTTCTTTTTTTTTTAATTGAAAAAGAGAAAACAAATAAATCCTAGAATGAAATGCACGAATGTAATGCAATGCAGATCCTAGAAACAAACAAAATCAACAAAAACCAAAGAACTATGGTAACAAAGGAATAAGCAGTGAAGCACAATGACCATGTCAGAAAGACTCAATTAGATCGAGTCTTTTACATCTAAAACCTTTTAGATGCACCACGAGCATTAGAGTTCCTATTCACATTCGAGTGATTTCCAACTCCAGGATTGGAATAAAGGTTCAAAGCCTTTACCAATTCACCAATAAGTGCCATAGGATCTTGTGCTTGAGGCACAGACACTTTTGGTTTGTTTGCTCTCTTAGCAGCTTGAAGCTTGTAACAGTTAGGACGAATGTGTCCAGACTTTCCACAATAATGACAAACCCAAGCAGGTTTACCATGCATCTTGTCCTTAGGAATGGTAGTTTCCTTAGGTTTAGACTCTCCTAGATCAGCCCTAATCTTCCTAGGTGGTGAAACTTCAATAGATTTGATAACCTCACTCATAGGTGGTTTGACAGTATCACTCACAACCTCACTCACGGAAGGTTCAGAAGAAGATGAAGTAACAAAGTTTATGGAATTAAGAGTAGACACAGAGATGCTTTCAACATATCCTAACCCAGATTTATCAGAAGGATACTTTTGAATATTCAGCATTTGATCAAGTTTAGAACTAGCAAATCTAGAAATAGATAAATCATGTTCCAAAGTTTTAACTTTATCAAGTAAGAGCATGTTCTCAAATTTCACATGGTTCAAAAGATCATTAGCATCAAATAATTTAACAAGCAAATTTTTCTTTTCAAGCTCAAGAGAATCAATTTTCTTCAGGCCAAGTTCAACATTCATAGCATCCTTTGCAGCAACTTTGCAAAGTTTATTATAGGCCTTTTGAAGATCTGCACCCTCAGAGAGTTCCCCATCAGAAGGGTTCTCTTCAGCAGATACGCTTTCATTTACTACAGCAGTAGCAGTGAAAGCAATGAAGTTTCTATCCTCGTCACATCCAGACTCATCATCAGAAACCTCATTATCACTAAGAGTTACAACCATAGCTTTACCCTTAGACTTCAAGAAAGTAGGACATTCAGATTTAACATGACCGTACCCTTGACAACCAAAACACTGAGCACCCAAAGAATTATTTGAAGACTGACCAACTTTTTCTCTAGGGTTTTCAAAGTTATTAACCTTAGTGGGATCATTCTTCCTAAAGTTTCTAGGTTCAGCAGTGTTTGTATTTCTTGCCCTTCTGTTAGTGTTCCTCAGAAAATTTCTAAAATTCTTGGCAAGGTAAGCTATCTCTGTAGCAGAGAGCTCATCATCAAATCCACCTACATCAATATCATCAACAGACTTAAAAGCCATTGATTTGGATTTGTTTGCTTTGGATAGGTCAGACTCATAGGACTGAAGAGATCCTACAAGCTCATTAACAGGGATGGAGTCCACATCCTTGCTCTCAGTAATGGCAATAACTTTGGGTCTAAAGTCTTCAGTTAAAGATCTAACAATCTTCCTAACAATTTTAGGTTGATCATAGATTTCACCCAAATTAAAAACAGAATTAACAATGTCATTAAGTTTGGCATAAAATTCATCAAAGGATTCATCATCAAACATCCTAATGCTCTCAAACCTAGAAGTTAATTGCTGCAGTTTGTTTATCTTAACTGCCTTTGTGCCTTCATGCATAGTTTGGAGGATTTTTCAAGCAGTATGAGCAACCTTAACATTAGAGATTCTCTTAAATTCTTCCATGGAAACAGCATTAAAAATGGCATTCATAGCTTTGCTATTAAACCTAGCTGCTTCTTTTTGAGAAGTTTGCCACTCACTCACAGGAGTAGTGGGCTTCTCCCATCCGTACTTAACGGAATTCCAAACTCTCTCATCAATGGATTTCAGGAATACTTTCATCCTTACTTTCCAATGAGTATAGTTATTCCCATCAAAGTGAGGAGGAACAACAAGAGAGTGACCGTGTTCCATGACAACAGGGGTCAAGGATCAGCTCAGAGATCAAAAGATCTACAAGAAAAGAGCTACCCGCTCTGATACCACTTGAACGGTTTTAGACCCCTTAAACCAACCAGATTAACCTAGTTAATTAGTCAAGTGATTAACTTAGTCAAATTATGCAATTCTAGGTTATCACAAACATACAATCATATCAAGAATATAAAGCAGTGGAATAATAAATAACACGAAATATGATCACCTAGGAAACCACACGGTAAAAACCTGGGGAGGATTTGACCTAGCTATCCTTAAGGTAAACTGAATCCACTATGCTGAAAGAATCGAAGTTCATACAAAAGGACTTACAAGCTTCCCGCTCGACTTCTTAATGCTACCTACCAGTAGAATTTACTAACACGACCACGTGTAAGTTTCGAATCCACGGACTCCTTCTTTCTTTCTTAGATTCTCCAATCAGCTACAAGCACCCACACTTGTTATTCTTTAATCTCCAATGGCAGCAACCGAGTTAATCATCAAAATAATGAAATAATCTCTACCTTGAAAATCCTAAGTTTTGTGTAAAGCAAAACTCCTTTAGATCTCACAAGAGATTTACACAAAATAGAAAAGTATGAGCAACAATACAACATGAGCAACTCTAAAAACGTGGCTAAGGTTTTTCTTTATATACCTAGGGTAAAAACAGAAAACCCAAAACGTTTAATGAGTTAGGGCTGAGTTGGAAAATTCTGCAGAAAAACATTCTGGCCAAGATTCGATTGATCAAGTCTTTCTTTCGATCGATCGAATCTTGGCCAGAATGCTTTTCTGCCGAGTCTTTCTTTCGATCGATCCAGCTAGGCCGAAATGCACTAATGCATCTGCTGCCTCTCAATTCCAACTTTACATGAAAGACACAATTTTGAGCAAGCCTAAACAAGACTAAATAACCTATTTTGATCATGGTTTGCCAATAATACAAATTAGAGTTCTAAATACATAAATTCCTAAATCTTTAGAACCTAACAAGATTGTTACAATTTAATCCGAAATTTTATTTGAATTTTTCTATTATTGTTGCTATCATATATTATCATTCCAATTATTCAATTAGAATTTGAAATTGGAGTCCAATTTTACTATACACATGTACAATCTAATTATTTTTAAACATTGTCAATTTGGATAAACATTGTCACCAAGGTTTATCTTTCTGTGTAAAATATATATACTGCTAAGTTCTGTTAATGAAATTTTCTTGTTAATAATATGAATTTAGACTTAATTGAGCATTTTAAACATGAATAAACTCATGATTAATAATATATCCATTCCCGTGCGGTAGCACGGGGCTACATACTAGTTATATTTAATGGTAGATGAATAGAACAATGAAATTCATACCTTTTTAAAATTTCCAAAATTTGAGGGGGACACATATCAAATTTAGATCAAATTTTTCAAGAACGAAATTTGTATTTTACACAAAAAATAAATTTGTTTGTCTGTTCTTCATATCGTTTAGCAAAGAAGATTCATTTCATTTTCTTTATCATAATTGACAATGCATTTGCAAATAAAATGATGCGTCAACCAACTTACAAGGCCAATAATATGAAACCTTCAAAAAGGCCGTCAAAGAGCCTAGACCCTTGAATTACCTGAATTCTTGGAATCTAGTGCTAAAAAATAGTGAGACATATATATATGACACCGATAATTAAAATGTACTCCATAATACAAGTGAAGTGACATTTCACACAATTAAAAACAAGACATTTAATAAAATAATGTGATATATACTCAAAAAACAATGTAAAATAAATCATTTTTACTTCTATTGATTGGCCACCACATCAACTGTACTTCTGTACTCATTGTGGTTGGAAAGTCTTTGAGATTCCTTGCTGGAAACAAACACTTATCATAATACAAATTGCTGCAAAATGTCAGAATCAAAAAGGTTTTCGATTTGTAAGAGAATTTACTTCATTATTGAAAATACTAGAATTCGACCTATAATTAAAGTTTTTTAATAGTTCTATTATTATAAACAAACATTTAGACGATTATTGGACATTTGGTTTCACAAATACGTAAATACCAAGGCAAATCCTTCCTCTACGACTACGTACCTAACAGAAACTCCAGGCTTTCATGTGTGTAAGATGAAGAAGATAGGAATAAAGTATAAACAGCTATTATACTGTCCAAGATATTATCGTGGAATTATGGAACTTCATGAAAAACATGTACGTGTCACGTTCTTTGTATTTCTTTGACACCTTCTCGATCGGGTGTTTCCTCTCTAATGTTTTAGTAAATTCTTATTTATGGAGAAAATGGGCAAATGTCCTTTTCACGCAAACAAAACAACATTTTGCCCCTTTTTCCAAGCTAATTAGGGAAATATCTCCCTTTTGAAACTCGATTTTCTCAAAATCGAGTTAAACTCTATAGTAGCATTTTTAAGGAGCCTATAGTGACGTTTTAAGAACTTATAGTGGTGTTTTGGAACTTGAGCTCCATGAACTCATGTTATAGGCAAAAAAAAAAAATAAAAATAAAAATTGCTTATAACTCGAGTTCATGGAGCTTGAGTTCCAAAACGTTACTATAAGTTCTTAAAACGTCACTATAGGCTTCTTAAAACATCACTATAGTGCTCCATAATTTTTTTTTTTTAAACTCGATTTTTAGAAAATCGAGTTATAAAAGAGGGGTATTTCCCTAATTAGTTTGGGAAAATGGGCAAAACGCCACTTTGTTTGCACAGGACATTTGCCCATTTTGGCCCTTATTTATTGAAAGAGGTCCTTTAATTTTTTTTCTTTTTCGTCCTCTATACTTATAGCATGACACATTTCACATGCGAGACAGCTTGTTTGCATGCATGCTACCTGAGTTGGTATAGATAAAGATGAGTCATTTCATAGCTAGGGAAATTGAAAGATAAGAAGTGGTAATTCTAGGGATTCTTCCGGTAGCAATTTTATTTTGTAATTCTTTAATCCTCCATTGCAATTTTTTTTTTTTTTTTTACAAGTATAATTTCTACTCTAACCTAATTTAAGTGCATATATGTGTGAAGCTTCCTTCTGGAGACTTAAATCCCGGCTCTTGCCCCCAACACCCCACAAGCATTTATACTTATGAAGTGACTACTGCACCAAGGGTGCACGATGGTACAATCTTAATCCTCCATTGCAGTTAAGTTGTCATCACTTGGTGACAACATGGGAGTGATTAATTATTGCATTTATTTGGATCTTTTCGTAGGCAATTTCATCCAACTTAAGATTATTGAAATTCAATAAATTGATTCTTTTCTTGGTTAGTTCGACTAATTAAAGGAGGCCACATATAGTTGACCTCACATTCTTTACATTAAAAATCACGTTTGCTTAATTTCTTATAAGTTTTGTGGGTGTGGACGTATAAGACATGACATAATACTGCAATTGGTGGAGTATAAATTAAGCAAAGTACAAAAAACAAGACAAAAAATCTTTATTCGACATATATTATATATGTAGCGGTATCCGTCACATTATATGTGAACGACAAGTGTAGAGTCAAACATTTTTGCCAACATTATGATACGCCCTTAAGTTGCCTTATTAGCAAAAATCTCATTGCTAATTGTCCAGTCTATGGGAATATAGTGCATAACAAAAAATACCGGGATAATACATGATTTACTCAAGGGAGTCAATCTCGTACCGGAGGCTGTACCGGTTTGAACAGTGAAACGATATTGTGTGCGCCAAAAATGAGGTTGATGGGTTGGCCCTCACTTGGGCTCACAATCTACTTGTAGTGTGGGCTTTGGATTTCCTACTTTGGGTAGTCCATAACATAGAGACCCAACTAAGCAACCTCTCCTTATGAATTCCGCTACTGTCACTATTACCACTCTTCTATTGTTCTCTTGCTTCCTCTATTCTTAGTTTCCTTTTGGAATCATTCAACAACCCCTTTTTCTCCCTTAACTTCTCATATTTATAGCCCAAAATCAGTGGAGGGGTTATGATTACTCTTCTGGTGAGTGGAAAAGGAGGTCCAATGTTATTGTCCTTAAGTGGGTGTTTAGTTGGGAGTAGAGGGTGGTAAGAATGGCATTGGGACTGGTTCCCACGTTAGAGGATCTGTCCGACAGCGATACTTCTCGAGGCAATACCGAGCATCTAGGGACTCACCTCCTCGAGGAACTACCAACTCCGACCAGGTCAGAGTTGGCCGACAGAGTCTCACCTTTACCGCTCATGTCCTAACGGCTTCGTCACGGTTTTTGGGCTTTGGATGGGCGTCAAGGCTTGCTTGGACCAAGTTTGTAGGCCCAGTAGAACACACAACCTCACACAATGCCCTAAGGCCCAAGGTCCAACAAGCTCAAAACCTTGTACCCATGGCACCAGCATGATGGATTTTATGAACAGTGGGCCTGAGGGGGAGCTGCACCCCGTACAGATATATTTCAATACCAGTCAATACCGGTATACCGTTTCGGGTATACTGTTATTTTTTATATTTATAAATAAATAAATAAATATATATATATATATATATATATATTATAATAAATATAAAAGTTTACCATAAAACAATACATCAATTCAGAACAAATTATTCATAGTTTTAGACTTTAGCATCAATTAAAAGAAAAAGGAAAAAAAAAAACACAATTTAAAAAATAGAAAGCTTAATTGTTCATTGCATACTAAGAAAACAAATAATACTAATAAGTTACAATATTTACCATAAACAACAAGTGAAGGAATGAATTAAAGCCAAAAAAAAAAAAAAAAAGTTAAATGCACTTTTAGTCCCTACATTTTGACTTTTTTCCATTTTAGTCCCTACATTTTATTTTTACCACTTTTAGTCCCTAAACCAATTAACGCGGGACATTTAAGTCCTTGAAGCACCATTTCATCAGACAACTAACAGGAAAAGCTGACGTGGCTGACGTGGGCATTAAAATATTATTAAAAAAATTATTTGGCATTTTTTAAATGCCAAAATTAAAAAAAAAATTAATTATTCAATTTTAATTAAAAAAATAAAAAAAACAAACAAACAAAAAAATTATTTTCTTTTCATTATTTTTTTCAGAAGAACATGTTCATGTTCTTTGTGTTCTTCCCTATAATCAATCTCCAGCAAAAAACAAACCCTAAACCCAGATCCTAACCAAACCCCAAACCCATATCCCCAGTAAAGCAAACCTTAGCCTTCAAACCCATAAATTTTCTTGGCAAACAAACACAAAAAAAAACCCACTGGAAAAAAAAAACCCCAAATCACCACCACCGAATCAAAGAACATGAAGATCAAACCCAAGCAAAGGAATAGAAACCCAGCAACCAGTAAAGCACCACCACCGAATCAAATCATCCACTACCACATCAACGAAACCACTCCTAAACCAAACCATCCATAGAATAGAAACCTAGCAAAGCACCCAACTCATCCACTCCTAAACCAAACCATAATCAAAGAGGCTGAGATCGAGTGCAATGGGTTTGAGATAGAAAGAGGCTGAGATCGGCTTGATCTGGGTTAGAGAGATGCTGTGATTGGTTGGTACCTAGTGATCTTATCGGACGGCTAAGAATGCAAACATAGAGACACACACACACAATGAGTAAATGTAAACAAACCCAACAGTACATTTTTCACCTGAGAGAGAGAAAAAGTTAGTACCTGGTGAGAGCGAGCACCGGAAACAGTGGCCGGAGATTCCAACGGAGGGACTTCCGACCAGGTAAGCAAGTTAGCGATGGATGTGTGAGGCTTTCTCACAGGTGTGTTTCTCTCCATCTCTCACTCACACTCACTCACAGAGTGTCTCTCTCTCTCTCTCTCTCTCTCTCTCTCTCTCTCTCTCTCTCTCTCTCTCTCTCTCTCTCTCTCTCTATTTGTTTGAGATATTTTAAAAAAATTTGAAATTTTCAGATCGATAAAAAATATCTTGGATGGTGTAAAAATGTCGTCCACTAGACTTATTATTATTTTTTGCCATTTGGGTTTGCTTGGGTTTGTAAATTTGGATTAAGGCGTGTAAGGACTTTGGGTTTGTTGAAGGTATTTAGAATCAGGTCTTTGTGTTTGTAATGGAAATGTGAAAGAATGACAGAGTAATTGTTGAATGTCTTTGTGTTTTGTAAATCTGTGGGCATGTCTTTGTGTTTGTAAATTTGACTGATTTTATGGGTTTCGTTGCTAAGGAAATACAAGAAAAGAGAAAAAAAAATATTGATTTTTAAAATTTCTGGGCAAGGTTTGCTGGGAAGAAAATGTAGAACATGATTAACAGGGAAGAACACATGTTCTAGATTCTTCATGTTCTTCCCAAAAAAAGAGAAAAAAAATTAATTTAATTTTTTTCTTTTCTTTTAAAAAAAAATAAGAATGTTAGAAATTTTATTATTATTTTATTGATCTGTTAGTTTCCCCGTTAGTTTGGTGACGAAATGGTGTTTCAAGGACTTAAATGTCACGCGTTAATTGGCACAGGGACTAAAAGTGGTAAAAATAAAATGTAAGAACTAAAATGGAAAAAAGTCAAAATGTAAGGATTAAAAGTACATTTACGCCCAAAAATAAAAATGTGAATGAATGGAAAAAAAAAATAAATAAATAAAGAAAGATGGACACGTGATGACTCTAAAATAGCAAAATATATATAGTAAGTGCATTAAATTGCCACACCACTTCCACCTAACCATTTGACATCATTGACTAAATGATTAGAAAAGAAAATTTGAAAGACACAAAGCTGAAAGCACACAGTTATAGTGCATTAGCAGTGAAGAAACCAAAGACACAGGAAAAAAGAAAAAGAAGGAGAATAAAGAAGTTGCAGTGGCAGCTACAATGGAGAGGAATGGGATCTAAATTAGAAAAAGGTATAGAAGGAAAAAAAATGAAAGATTTGGAGCACAGATCTCAATCATTAAGTACCAAGTCATTGAGTCACGGACCCATTTTTCTCATCTTCTTCTTCCTTTTCTTTTTCTTTTTTCTTCTTGTTTGTACCGGTCTGAAACCTCTTTAACGACCGAAATGCCCGGAATATCCTGAAGTGACCGGAACAGACCGGTACAACCCGGTATCTGAGGCGGTACGAATCACAGTAGTTTCTGTACCAGTGATGATTTCGGTACTAAAATTTCGGCCGTACTGGCCAGTATGGTACGGAATTGACTACCTTGGCTTTACTAACGAATTTACATTATTAAATACAATTGTGCCAATAATGTGCATATTATTTATCAGTTGCACATTTCATACATCACATTTCATACGTCACATTTAGGCTTTGTTTGAGAGTTCATAAGGGAATGGAATGGAATGATCATAAGGGAATGAAATGGAATGGAATGTATTTAAGTAAGGGAAAGGAATGGAAAAGAATAGAATGGAATGGAATTAAATAAACTTGATTGGATATTTTAAAATGAAGTAATGGAAAGGAATGGAATGTAAGTAATTTTGTTTGGGAGTAACATGGAGGGAATGGAATGGAATCATTTTATGACAATATTACTATTAGACCCCTATTTTAAAATAAAATGTTAAATATATATGGGTATTTTGAGAGTTTTAGTGAAAAAATCATTAAAATTTAATTGCATTCCCTCCCATTCCTCCCAATTTTGGGGGAATGAAAATTTGAGATTTTAAGGCTCTGCTAGGGAAGGGAATGGAATGATCATAAGGGAATGGAATGGAATGGAATGTATTTAAGTAAGGGAAAAGAATGGAATGGAATGAAATTAAGTAACCTTGATTGGATGTTTTAAAATAAAGGAATGGAAAGGAATGAAAATGAATGGAATGTAAGTAATTTTGTTTGAGAGCAGCATGAAGGAAATGGAATGGAATCATTTTATGACAATGTTACTATTAGACCTCTATTTTAAAATAAAGAGTTGAATATATAGAGGCATTTTGAGAGTTTTAGTAAAAAAATCATTAAATCTAATTTCATTCCCTCCCATTCCTCCCAATTTCGGGGGGAATGAAAATTTGAGGTTTTAAGGGAATAGAGAGGAATGAGTATTCCCTCCTACCCATTCTATTCCCTCTCACTTAAATTCCCAAACAAGGGAATGGATTTTCTATTTCCTCCATTAAAACTCCCAAACAAGGGAACGGAAGAATATTCTAAAATGATTCTTTTCATTCCTTTCCATTCCATTCCATTCCATTCCCTCATCCCAAGTGAGGCCTAAGGGAATAGAGAGGAATGAGTATTTCCTCCTATCCATTCCATTCCCTCCCATTTAAACTCCCAAACAAGGGAATGAGTTTTCCATTCCCTCCATTAAAACTCCCAAACAAGGGAAGCGAAGAATATTCTAAAATTATTCTTTTCATTCATTTCCATTCCATTCCATTCCCTCCTCCCAAACGAGGCTTATAGAGATTGAATTCATGTGACACATTTAAAAAATTCAATAGCAATCAAATTAAAGTTTTTTCATAACGAAAATTTGTAGTGGAGACGTTCCAATTGAGTAGTTAATATTAAATATAGATACATCACTAGTTACCTAACCCACAAGCCACTATGTAATTAATACTCTATACACATCACCTATTATTTAACAATTTGTAATACTCTTAATTTTTTTTATTATAATAGTAATCACCTAACCCACAAACTTAATTCTATACATCACCTATTACTTAACAACTAGCTTGTAACTCCATGTAAATGCATGGATACACTTAAAAATATATAATAAGATGCATAATATGATTCCTATATATATAATTTAAATACTACTAATAGTCATTTTTATATTTTGTTAACTTTTTAAAAAAATTTGTAAGGATATTATTAGGTATAAAATATAAATTGTCCATGTTTTTTTTTTTGTGAATAATTTTTTTTTTTTTTACGATTCATTTATTCTAAACTCTTTGGTTTTTGTACTTAATAACTCACTTGAATTAATATTTATGATGTGATCTCATATTTGATTCTAAAATTAAGAAATAAAACTTTTTAAGAATAAATAATTTAGAACACATGACACAAAATTGGAACTCTAATTTGGAATTCTAATCTGAATTTCTCTCAGTTTCACCTATTATTTTATATATATATATATATATATATGTATGTATGTATAGAGAGAGAGAGAGAGCAAGACTTAGGTACAGTACTTAGGTGCTGTTCTTTAGGCTCCTCTTTTAAAATTCTGCCATGTGACTTTTTTCTCATGGATAGAAGTGTATTTTTTAAATTAAATAGTCATATGGTAGAATCTTAAGAAGGGAATCTAAGGAATAGCACCTAAAGAACTGCACATAAGTTTTTTCCATATATATAGATGACTTATAAATTTGAATTTTTTTAGTTATATGATTATGTTTTTTATGGTTTATTATATTGGACTCCTCGTTTTCTACACTAAATTAACTAATTTGGCCAAAAATTTAAAAATTTAGATTAGATGGGACATGTGGCGCAAAATTAAACTCTAATTGAAATTCAATTTTTACACTAAATTAACTTGCTTGGCACAAAATTTTAAATTTTAGATTAGATGAGACACATGGCGCAAAATTAGACTCTAATTGAATTCCAATTTGAAATTTAGTTGGATTTTCTCTCTGCTTTACCTATTATTATTATTATTATATATATATATATATATATATTATGTTTTTTATGATTTATTATATTGGACTCCTCATTTTCTACACTAAATTAACTAATTTGGCACAAAAATTTAAAAATTTAGATTAGATGGGACATGTGGCGCAAAATTAAACTCTAATTGAAATTCAATTTTTACACTAAATTAACTCACTTGGCACAAAATTTTAAATTTTAGATTAGATGAGACACATGGCGCAAAATTAGACTCTAATTGAATTCCAATTTGAAATTTAGTTGGATTTTCTCTCTGCTTTACCTATTATTATATATATAGATATAGATTTGTAATACTCTTAATTATTATTTTTTTAATTATGATAGTAAAAAAATCGTTACATCATTGTTCCATTAGTCACACATATACAAGAAAGTAAACGAAATTAAATAGATGAATCAATAGTGCTCAATTTTAAACTTTAGAGACTAAAAGTGCTTAACATGTAAATTTTAAGGGACTATATATATATATATATATATAATACTCTTAATTTTTTTTATTAAAACAGTAATTACCTAGCCCACAAACTTAATTCTATACATTACCTATTACTTAACAATTTGTAATACTCTTAATTATTATTATTTTATTATAACAGTAAAAAAATCGTTACATCATTGTTCCATTAGTCACACTTATACAAGAAAGTAAACGAAATTAAATAGATGAATCAGTAGTGCTCAATTTTAAACTTTAGAGACTAAAAAAGTTCATTTGAAATTTCATGGACTAAAAGTGCTTAACATGTAAATTTTAAGGGACTATATATATATATATATATATAGAGAGAGAGAGAGAGAGAGAGAGAGAGAGAGAGAGAAGGGTCACGGTCATTCCCCTCCCCCCCCCCCCCCCCCCCCCCCCCCCCCAACCCTCTGATGCCAGTTAAAAAGCAACTACATGCTATATCTTTAGTTTAAATTCACTCAACTTCTCCCCATAAAATAAAAATAAAAATAAATTCATTGAAGTTTTTGCCACTGTGGGGGGGGGGGGGGGGGGGGGGGGGAATGGCAGAATACTCCTTATTTTCGAAATATTTAGCAAAATAGCATTGTTTCCAAACTATCTGACAAAATTCCATTCTTTTGAAACTCAATATTGTGAAAATCGAGTTCTATGTAGAATTCAATATTACCAATATCAAGTTCCATGCGTGTTTTGTCATGGTGACAGACACTAAATTGACTTTTCTAAATAAAAAATGACATGTGGAACTTGATTCTAGAAAAATAGAGTTCTGTACCATTTTTTTAAAGTGGAACTCACTATTACTAGGATTGAGATCTTTGCAAATTTTTTATTTTAAAATAAAGTGGAACTCAAGTTCCACTACAACTAAACCCAGAAGCAAAGGACTTCTGTGATAGAAGAGTACGTGCAGATGCTGCTTCTGTGAGACAAGAGTACAAGTCAGAGAGCACAAAAAAAAGATGATAAAATAAAAGTAGGGGCAGGAAAATTGAAACTGATTTATTGTTGAAATCAAGGAAAATTTGCACAGTACATTAACAGCAAAAGAGATTGTTTTTCTCTTGCTCTCTTTTTTATACAATCTACCACATAAAGGTTCACAAACTTCCACAACTAATTTCCCGTGCAAGTGTCAGCAAGCAATATTGTGCATGCAGGATTGGTAAGTTCCCTTCGGAATAATCATATTTGGAAGTTAGAAAACCTTCAAATTCGGCCAAAATGGGTAACTAGATATAAGATTCTAACTATATAACTAGTTGTCAACGTTTTCAAACTATATTTTTTACTAGCATCTCGAGTTTCAAAAACTCGATTTTGGCCTATAAATCGAGTCTCAAAGACTCAATTTCCATGGCCTAATCATATCCAATGTGGCATATTTTTCCACGTGGCGACCACATGGAAATCGAGTTTCTAAGACTCGATTTCTAACACAAAAAAATTTGAAAAAATTTTAAGTCCATGTACAAGCCGAAATACCTAAAAACAAATTTCAGAAATCCTAAACACATCAATCCCAATCCTAGAAACTCAGATCAGAGGGAGAGAAAGAGCTCACCTTACCAGCCAGGCGCGGCCTGGGTCCCGCGCGACCTGGGTCACACGCGGTGGTCCGATCTCGATCTTCTCATTCTGGTTTTTTTTTTTTTTTTTTTTTTTTTTTTCCTCTAGGTTGTTCTCTGACATTCTGGTTCCTCTCTGATTTGTTTTTATTTATAAGGGTTAGAAATCGAGTCTTAGAAATTCGATTTCCATGTGGTCGCCACGTGGAAAAATATGCCACATCGGATATGATTAGGCCATGGAAATCGAGTCTCAAAGACTTGATTTATAGGCCAAAATCGAGTCTTTGAAACTCGAGATGCTAGTAAAAAATATAATTTGAAAACATTGACAACTAATTATATAGTTGGAATCTTATGTCTAGTTACCCATTTTGGCCTTCAAATTCCCCTTCCTCCATACCTCGAGCAGCTTATTAAAAGTATTCCTGTGGCCCAACTGTCTAGTTTGTCTGATTCCTTTATTTGGTCTTACAATAAAGGCATATGTTTGGCAAGTTCTGCATCTAAACGTTTATATCATCAAACTAACATTCCTTTTAACAAGTCCATGTGGAATTGGATTTGGAAAATCCCTTGCCCTAATAAACTCCAATTCTTCATTTGGAAGTCGATGCGTGATCGGCTTCCCACTCGGCAATATCTAGCTTTCTCTCGTCCGAATGTTAGTGACCAATGCCCTAGGTGTAACAATCTTGAAACCACTGTTCATATTTTAAGAGATTGCCCTTGGGCTAAGGAGATTTGGCTTCAATCTTCAGGAATCTTGCCTCTTTCATTCTTTCAGCTACCACTCCAACCTTGGCTTAAAACAAATTCTACATTGGATAATATTCTCCCGCGTCATAAGCTTCCTTGGAAGGTGCTCTTTTCTTTCCTTGGTTGGCATCTTTGGTTAGCTAGGAATGAGTGTATTTTTCATAATCAATCTAGCTCCCAACCTCGTCTAGTCCACAAAGCAGTTCAGTTAGTTACAAAATATTTTTTTATCTAGTTTGCCCTACTAAAACAACTAAAATAGGTATACCTAGGATTATTAAATGGATCGCTCCACTTAAGCCTTTTATAAAATTAAATACAGATGGTAGCTCCTTAGGTAATCCCGGGTTGGCTAAAGCAGGCAATCTGTTGCAAAATTGCTCAAGTTCATGGGTCTCTGGATTTTCTTTAAGAGTTCATTTTGGAACAGTTTATTTAGTTGAAATTGAAAACTTTTTACTGAAAGTACTATAGATAAAGCTAAAAAATAACTGAAATAGTACAGTAGGTCCCATGGATAGTATCAAAAAGTGCAATAGAAACCATGAATAATGATAGAAATAAGCTGTGAAAGTTCAATTAGTGTGTAAAACACTAATGAATGTTTAGACCCCCAATATTAACAATACCAACACAAGCTTATACACAAACAATATATGTGCGGAATGATGTATATAAGCTATAACCAAATAGGTAAAACACTCTAAACCATAACTAATCACAAACACAACAGCAATTAAAAGGTAAAGAGGGAAGAGAGATGCAAACACAAAGATAACACCGGCACGTGTTATCGAAGAAGAAACCAAAGAACTCAGTGAAAACCCTCTCCGCCACCGTCCAAGCGGTCAAATGATCCACTAAAGAATACTGTTGGGATACATGAATAGCAGAAGACCCTCCAAGCCTAATCTACCCAATGCACCTAAACTTTCCAAGCTTCTTGCTCCAACAGGGTTACACCTAACCTTGTCTTCTTTAGCTTCCCGAATCCCGCAATAAGCCTATTGCATCAACCAAGTAAATCATCTCTAAACTGCTTCCCAAGCACCAAAATACCTCCTCACTAATATGAGTATGGTGAGATAAGGATTTGGCAAAATGTACCTTTCAAGGATATGTCAATGGAGAAGGTGAGAATAGAAAAATTTGGAGAATCAAATGATGAAAATTGTGGATGAGTCAATCTTGTTTTTCTCTAGGGTTTCTCCCTCAAAATTCTCTCTGGAAGCTCTATACATTTTGTGGGTATAAGGGTATTTATAGTAGTGTATGTGAGGAATGTGAAAAGTCAGGTTTCATCCAAATAGGGCATTCTGGCGACTCAACCTCGCGACTGGAACGAGTCACGAATTTGAGTCGCGAGCTAATTACCTAGCCAGACTGTATATATTTTATCCTGTAGTGCTCTAGCTGTCGTGACCCTTCAGTTCTCTACATGCTTCACATGTGTGCCACTTTGGCCACTTGCCAGTCGTGAGTCAGTCGCGATATTCCTTTGATTTGCACACATCTTGAGTTTTCTTCATACTCTCTCACACACAACCCTTACATGATTCCCACCTAAATCTAGGGTATTTAATTGCTAAAATACAAGCAAATTTGGCACGAAATAAAGCCAACACATGATTGAATAAATTCAACCTTACAAGCTTAATAGTAAAAAAAATTGACTTTTTAAGCCAATGCCAAACACAACCTAAATATGGGTATTGCATCTAATAATATAGCAGAGTTAAGGGCAGTTCGCAGGGTCTTATATTGGCATGGGATTTGCGTTTTAAATTTATTCACCTTAAGATTGATTCTATGACAGTTCTTTCCTAGCTAACTACTACTAATGATTTATCACCAGTTGTTATCCTGTTAATCTCTGATTGCAAGAACCTTATGGCGCGCACGTAGACCGTCCAGCTGCTTTACATAACCGTAAGATTATTGGCTGCGCAAAAGATCTAGCAAAAAGGGGTCGTCAACAACAATGCCTTTTGGAAATTTATGATACCTGTCCATCCTTTATATATGCACCTTTTGTTTGGGATATGCAACACCTCGGGACTAGTAGACTGTGTCCTTTGGAGGTCTTTGCGCATGTTGTTGTATAAACCTTTATAAATAAATAAGACTTCCCCTTTTATCAACCAAAAAAAAAAAAAAAAAAAATGTGCATGCAAGAAGGTCAATGTTAGCAAGATTGTTCCTACAAGAAAGTCCATAGGCGTGATCAAGCATTTAATGGCTAGGCTTGATATTTCAAGCCACCTATCCTATGTAGTCATGTTACAAGAATCAGCTTGTGGCAGGGACAGACCCAAGATTTCAAGCTAGGGAGGGGGGAGGGGGGCTGGAGTTAAGTGAATTTTTTTTTCAAATATGCATCCATGTAGTATTAAAAAACTATCAACCAAGACAAATACACAAAAATTGAAATACAAAAGTACATCATATTGACAGCACTACATCTGATCATAAATTCTTGTGGATTGAAATAGTTGACCTGGATTTTCAACGGAGGAAAAAATTGTTTAGATTTGAGGAGATGTGGCTTGCAGACAAAGGATGTGGGGAGGTAGTTGAAGGTGTGTGGTTATCAAATATTGGTGGGGCCGAGAATACAAAAGTGCTAAGAAAGATTGATTTTTGTGGGAAAGAACTTACAAATTGGAGTCAAAAACATTTTGGCTCAGTCCATACAGAACTTGGCCGAAAAAGGAAGGAGTTAGCTCGATATGAGAAGTTGGCGCTACAAGGTGGCAATGCAACACGTTTGCTTGCCTTACAAAAAGAAATAAATTCCTTAATGGATAAGGAAGAACGTATGTGGAGGCAGAGGTCCAGGACTTTGTACTTGAAAGATGGAGATAGAAATACCCGCTTCTTTCATAGTAGAGCTACTATTCGCAAGAGGTGAAATACCATTTCAGGTATTAAAGATCGGTCAGACCAGTGGTGTACTCAGCCAGATCAGATTGCTAGTGTTTTTGAAGAGTATTACAAGGAGTTATTCACCTCAGCCAACCTTGAAAGTGTGCCTACTGCCCTTAGCTCCATTCCTCAGTTGGTGACAGATGACATGAACTCCATTTTGACTGAGAACTTTCAGGCTTGGGAGGTGGAATGTGCTCTGAAACAAATGGCACCCCTAAAGGCCCAGGGACCGGACGGTATGACCCCTTTGTTCTTCCAAAATTATTGGGATTTGGTAAAAGGTGATATCACAAACACTATCCTCAGTTTTTTAAATTCAGGCTCTCTACCTTCACCTCTCAATCACACTTTTGTTACTTTGATTCCAAAAGTAAAAAATCCGGAAAGAGTAACTGAATTCCAACCCATTAGTCTCTGTAATGTGCTCTATAAGATTTTTTCGAAAGTCTTAGCTAATAGATTAAAAAGAGTTTTACCTCTTATTATTTCTGAGCATCAGAGTGCTTTTCTGAAGGGTAGACTGATAACAGATAATATTCTGGTTGCTTTTGAGACCTTACATTACATGAAAAATCATAATTCTGGAAATACAGGTTTCATGGCTATTAAATTAGACATGAGCAAAGCTTATGACCAGGTGGAATGGTATTTCCTGAAAGATGTCATGGTTCAGATGGGTTTCAATGATAAATGGATAGCTCTTGTAATAGAATGTATTACTTCTGTTTCTTACTCTCTGCTTGTGAATGGTGAACCACACGGACATATTACTCCCACGAGAGGTATTCGCCAAGGGGACCCCCTATCCCCATATCTTTTTCTTTTGTGCTCAGAGGGTCTTCACAGGCTCATTCAAGCTGCAGCCAATAATGGGGATATCAGGGGTGACTCAATTTGTCGTAATGGTCCAAAGCTAACACACTTACTCTTTGCAGATGATAGTCTCCTTTTTTGCAGAACTACCAGACTTGAATGTCAAAAGATACTTGAAATACTCTTTACTTATGAAAGGGTCTCGGGCCAAAAGTTAAATAAGGAGAAAACAGCGCTGTTTTTTAGCAAGTCCACCCCGTTAGGAATGCAAGCTGAGATTATGGAAGAGTTGGGAGTATTAGAGTTGAAACAATATGAGGCTTATTTGGGTCTACCTGCTTTGGTGGGAAGAAACAAGAGAGCCAGTTTTGATCAATTAAAACAAAAAGTGTGGAAAAGATTACAAGGATGGGAAGGAAAGTTATTATCTCAAGCAGGAAGAGAAGTCCTAATCAAATCAGTCACTCAAGCAATCCCGACTTATGCGATGAGTTGCTTCAAATTACCAACCACCTTATGTCATGAGATTGAAACTCTTGTTCAGAAGTTTTGGTGGGGTCAACGGGGTGACCGGAGGAAAGTACACTGGGTTAGATGGGATGAGTTGTGTAATCATAAAGATCAAGGAGGAATGGGGTTTAAGGACCTCACCATGTTTAATGAAGCAATGTTGGCGAAACTCACACGGTGACTTCTTCATGATGACAATTCTTTGTTCTTCAGAGTTTTCAATGCGAGGTTTTTTCCAAATGGCTCTATTTTGGATGCCAAAGAATCAGCCTCTGCCTCATATGCATGGAGAAGCATTCTTATTGGGAGGGATGTAATTTTAAAATGGGCTTTATGGAGGGTGGGAGATGGGAAACAAATTAAAATTTGGGGTGACAATTGGCTACCAACAAAATCCCAGCCAAAGGTTACTTCTCCAATGATATTTGGGCAACAAAATTCTTCAGTGGAGGTTTTGATAAATCAATCAACTCGTGGGTGAAGGAGTGAGGTGATTGACCATTGTATTAACTTGCCCAAGGCAGAGGTGATCCAGAGCATTCCTTTAAGCTCTACGTCCCAACCAGACAAATTCATTTGGTCTTTCACTCCCACAGGACAATACTCTGTTAAGTCAGGATATAGATTCCTCTTTGAAGGAAATAATGCACAGCCACTCTCAAGCCATCCCTCATCTCAATCCATGGGCTGGTGGAAAAAATTGTGGAAACTGGAGATCCCTAACAAGGTGAAAAACTTTGTGTGGCACACTTGTAAAGAAGCTCTCCCAACTAAAGCTAATCTAAGCAGACGAAAAATTGTTTCTGATGGGACGTGCGACAGGTGCAGGAGGCACAGTGAAGACAGCTCACATGCTTTATTTTTTTTTCTGATTTGCAGGTGGTCTGGGCTTCGGATCAGCAATGGCAGTGGCTGGTAGCAATGCAGGGATAGACGGCAAGAAAGATCTTTAAGCGTGCTCTGGAAGAAGACAAGGACATTACTTTGTTGGCCTTCACGAGTTGGGCAATATGGAATAGAAGAAACCAGACTCGGGTTGGCCAGACAGCATGCCCATTGAATCAGATTTTGAATATCTCCAAGGAACGGAAAACTGAGTTTCAGCTCCTTCATCCAAGTACACCGAAGCAGCAGCACAGAAAGCACACGAGATGGAAACCTCCAGTGGAAGACAATCTCAAGGTGAACTATGATGGCGCAATCTTTGAAGAACAGGGAAGAGCAGGTATAGGTGTGGTTATTCGCAATTCAGCAGGTGAAGTCATGGCATCTCTCTCATAGCAACTACCCTTGCCAACAACGGTTGCCCAAGTTGAAGCATTGGCAGCGCGAAGAGCTGTAGAATTTGCGCAGGAGCTAGGCATTACTCGAGCCATTATAGAGGGCAATTCAGAATCCATTTGCAAAGATCTCTTAAACCCGAGCCCCTCCTTAGCCCTTCATGGACTCTTGATTCAGGATGCACAGGCTCTAGCTATCTCTTTCTCAAGCATTAGTTTTTCCCATGTCTGTCGTCAAGGAAACGTTGTAGCTCACAGTTTGGCTAGAAGGGCAATTTTGAGCCCAAATTTAAATGTCTGGATGGAAGATGTACCACCAGATATTCTCCAATTTGTACAGGCTGATTTAACAGCCTTGTCTGCTTAATAAAAATTTGATGTCTTGTTTTTCAAAAAAAAAAAAGAAGACAAATACACAAAAATCATTGTTTCTTAATATATTAAGATACAATCAACTACCAACAAAAACAAAAGACACGAAACACTATTGCTTCTTAATACAATCATCTATGAAAAGGGACATCGACACTCTTTTAAATATTCAAGAGGGAGAGAGGGGGGAGGGGGGTGTTCTTGTAGTCATAGAAGAGCTTTATGCAGTTTGGTTCATGGAAATGCCAAACAATGAGACATCCATGAGAAACAATATGCTCACGCCCATACGCCCAAACTGTTTCAAATCGACATTGCCTTAACCTAACATTGTCATGTGTCCAATATAGGGGTTATGGGCAATGAGTTAAAAATTAAAATAACCTCTTGTGAAATAGGAGCAGGTTCACTCTCCTACTTAACCTTGGGGATTGGGTTATGACCTTATGGGCAAATCGAAATTATTAATAATGCCCTGTTGGCTAAATGGCTTTGGGAGTGTGCAACAGAAAGGTGCCATTTATGGAAGCAGATAGTTGAGATGAAGTACGGGCTGGATGCCATGGGATTAGTGTTGTTCTACTGGAATCAAAGTTATGTATGAGATGTGCATGTGGAAGAGTTTCAGAAGCAGTTGGGAGGAATTTTCTGGTTAAGTTCATTATAAGGAATTTTTGGACTACTGGGTTAGTGGGTTTACTCTCTTTTTTTTTTTTTTTTTTTTTTTTTACATTTACATGGGTTCTGAGCTGGCCGACTTAGTGGGATGGTTCAAGATTTTTGGAGGGGAGCCTGGGCTAAAAAGAAAGGGGGCCCAAGTCTTCTTCTTTTTTTTTCTTTTTTTTTGTTTTTGGGACAATTTACTTACTAAAATTTTTTTTTTTCTTTTTTGGGCCCAGGGGAGGGCCGGGCCCCTTAGGCCCCCACCTGGGTCCGTCCCTGGCTTGTGCTGAAATTGCATACAAAAAGAGAGATATGCAATTAAGACTTGAGAAAAAGTCAAGCCACCTTCTGACATTTCATATATATGACCGTGAGGATGATAGGAGTCAAACTGTGAATCCTCAGGTCAGACAAAACTTCTTTAAAAATCTCTATTGTCATGTTGCCAAACTGTTTTCACACAGCTCTCTCACCTAAAACAAAATTGACTGGGATGTTGGTTTCATTTTGCCCATGTGTTCAAAACTCTTAGCCAGCCTCTTGACTCTTGAGATCACCCTAAAAGATTCCATTATATAATTACTTGGTATATATGAATGGTCCGGTTAATGTGTTTCCAAAAATTGAAACATTTTTTCGGGAATTGAAAAAGTTTTTATTATTTTTTTAATTTCCGAAAAAATGTTTCTAAAAATAAATAGCTTAATATATGCCTTTAAGGGCACACATTAGCAAAATCATATATGAATTGGGAGCACTCGTATACATAGTTACATACACTTGGAAAAATTGTCACGTATTCTAGACAGTCACGTTGGGACTTGAGGGGGAAAAAAGTCACTGTTGGACACATTATATTTATTGCTTTCAAAACTTTTTTTATCTAGCAAAACCTTGTCAAGAAACCTTTTTTTTTTTTTGGTTGCTGAATCGTAAAGCAACTTTGTTGTCTCTAAGTCCCAACCTTATATGTGTCTATGTTACGAGGTTTGAACTTTGAAGTGGGCATTTCTACCAAAAAAAACTTTGAAGTGAGCTTGCATTTGCGTTGAAATTAACTACATAGTAAATTAGTCTAAAGTTTAAATGTAAACTACATTGCGCTACCGTCCATGTGTTACATGTGCACCTTTTTTTTTTCCTCTCAAAAAACAAAACAAAAAAAAGGTAAAGAATGGTTAATAAGTGGTCCTGCAATTAACAAAGAAGTGCACTTGTTGCAAAATATCAGCTCAAGGGTCCGTTTGGTTGGAGAGGTGAAAAAGTGAGATGATAGAAAATAGTGGGAGGATAGAAAAATTGGAAGATAGAAAAGATTTTAATTTCTCTCATTTTTGTTTGGTTGAGAGTGAAAAAGTTGGGGGTGGAAAAAGTAAGTTTGTATAAATTTACTCATACACTCTTCTTAAAAAATTGTGGCCAATTAAAACAAAAAAGTGACAAAAAAAAAAAAAGGCAATCACCCAATTTATTTTAAAAAAAAACTCATGTTCCAAAAAAAAAAGAACAAAACAACTATCACACCCACAGCTCAAAAAAGGAAAAAAAAAAAAAGGCAACATCCTGAGAGAGAGAGAGAGAGAGAAAGAAACGTCCAGTCGTCCAGGAAAGAAGAATAAAATAAAAGAAAGAGGCAATGTACTCAGGCACCCAAAAAAAAAATAAAAGGAAAAGAAAAATGAATTAGACATGGGCATTCTTGTCCATTAAGCAGCCATATTCTCTCCCTTCAGTTTTCTCTCTATTTTAGGGAAAAAACCTTTTGGTAGGTCCGAGAAGAAAACACCCGGGCCCACTATTTATTTTCCTTCCTCCCCACCCAACCAAACACACTCAAAAATGTTTTCTTTCTCATTTTCTTTCCAAAGTTTTTCATCCACCCTATTTCACCTCAAAACAAACACACCCTAAGTTCCTATCAATTGTGACTTACCATTTTGAAATCCAAAAGACATTAATGTTCAAAATTCTTAATCAACATCTTGAGACCACAGTTTCTCAAAAAAAAAAAAACATCTTGAGACCACTGCCAAAGTTCATCTATAATGGCGTGAACCACAACTCCTTCTTCTCCCCTATTTCTCTATCTTAATTAAATAAAAATAATCCAAAAAGACATTAAACATGTCAGGCACTATTTTTTTTTTTTTTTTTGGGAGAAACATATATATCAGGCACTATTTAAAATATTTATTTCCCCAGAGGTTTAAGGAAAATGCCTTAAAGCTAATAGCCTATTAACAAAAAATTTATGTACACGACATGTTTCACACATTTTCATGATTTTTTTAATATAATAAACTATGGTTGATGTATGAAAAAGTGATGATAGTGAGTCTATATGCCCACCAATTGCAATTTACCATCTTAATAAGTTGTGAAATATTTTATGTTTTAAGAATTGTTCAATAATTAAATGAAAACAATATTCATGGTATTGGTTTTGTATCGAATTTCTTTCTTTTTGGATTAAATTAATGTTTGATGTAAATTGATGAGGACGTGCATGGCTTGTTTCCTTTTCTTTTCTTTTCTTTTTTGGTACAAGACAATATTGTCTCTAAGCTCTGGCCTTTTTTTTTTTCTTTTTTTTTGGTTGAGATCTAAATTAAGTCTGGCTTGAATGAAATATTACTAGCCATTTTTATCCGTAAAATGTTTTCAGTAACAAAGCGCAATTTAGCTAGATAATGGCCTTATCTTATCTGTCTCTTTAGGGGAAGAGGATTATAGTTCCATTGTGGATGTGTGGGCCTCCCACTGAATCCGAAAAAAAAAATAACTTTTTTTTTAGTCATGGAAAAAAAGGAAATTAAATTATAGAGTATTCACGTATGATATGAAAATGAAATTCACAATACACTTTGCATTTTGAAAACTATTATATTTTAGTGAGTATATATTTGGGACATTCTTCTTTAAGTTATTTGACTTTATTAATTGGGATATTTGATTTTTTTTTTTTTATCAATTTGCGTGTTTCTTTTTTCTGTTATTTTTTTCTTTTTGGTTGATAAACAATTTGCATGTTTCTAATAGACCTGTTAACTTAATTATAATGTTAGAAGGAAAAAGACTCATAGTTTGAACCGAACTTATTGTGTATCTTTGGACTAAAAAAAAAAGACTCGTTTAAATTAGGGTAATTTTGATTTAAACCTGGTTATAAAGTCATCCCAATTTGGTTGAATCTGAACTCAATCCACTAAACCATGACGGAAAAAAAATTTCTATAGTAAAAAAATTTTGTTTGACATAATTTACGAGCTCCACCATCGCATTGTCAATCAAGTCATCAAATAGGCTTTATTAGTAATAATGGAAGGGGTAATTATTATTCTTAATTATTTTTTGAGTAACAGATAATTATTTTTATTAAGAAAACTAATGCTTTTGTTTGTCAACAAGAGTGTGTAGTAAAACGTTCAATGTATTCAGTCACAAAGCTCATGACACGTTACCAACCTAATCATCTCATTTTAATCACGAAAAATCAGTATCACTCTTTTCAATAATACCAGTGTGTAGCACTAATCGATTGAGAGGGGAAAAGTTCCATTAAGTAATTACAAGTTACAACAAGGGGGATTTTAATGCCAAAACTGCAATTTTCTGAAATGTCACATATTCAGTAAATTACCGTATTCCCTCAAAATAAAATAAAATAAAATAAATCCCCGTAAATATATCACCCTCCACAAATGTTTTTTTAGCTTGTTTTTAAGGTCACAACCAATATCAGTAAACAGGTGAAATTTTTTTTTTTTTTTTTAAGTCATTTTCTAAAAAAAATATTTTCTGTCAAAATAATTCTGTTTTTTTTTTTTTTTTTTGGTTGAGAAAATTGTAAATTATGTGTTACAAGCCTAAATTTGACATATTATAATATATAAAAAATTCAGGTTCTTGCATTTGGATTGATTATTATAAATAAACAAATAAAATCAAACTATTACATTGTCCTGAAAGCATATAAGTACAGCATGCGAGAGAGTTGCATATGTCAACCGATCTATTTTCCTATTCATGTGGTTTATTTCCATTCTTATTCATTTAATGTTTTATTTTGTTCCCATTAAAATGCTGACTTTACACATTGAATTTGATTTATCATGCTTATTCATTTACTCGCCTTTTAGAATTTAATTTCAATATTCTTATTTTTCAGTTGTGTTCTATGAAAATAAAATGCCAATTGATTTCATTTAATAAATGTATGATTATATGATAAGAATCCACTTTAATAAATTTCTTAATTAACTATGCCTTAACACCTTTCCATTCCTATATGGCTATACCCTAACTCTTGACTCCATTCTTGTTAAGTTAGACCCATACTTAGGGCCAAAGTGGTTTTGAACTTAAATCTAGTATCACTCATTTTTCCATTCTAACCATAGAGTTAGTGGGATACTTTCAACTTTCAAGTCCATTTTTAAGATGGGCCCACATCATACTATTGCTAAAAAGGTTGTTCATGCAATACATTTGACATTTTGAGATCACGTTTTAAAACACTCACAATGTCAAATGAAGTATTTGACTCAAACATAATTTTGATTGGGTGGTTATGAAGACCAAGAAAAGTCAAAAGGGAACTCCAATGACCACCCATAGATTGTATGTGCTGGTACTAATTGGCTAATGGCTAAACAATAAGCATAGGTACATGTCTAATTTCATATCCAACAAACGCACAAATTATGATTACTACATAATAAAAATAATATTAGTTGTAAATTCATATGAAATGAATGTTACTTCAATCATAAGTTAACAAGTCAATATATGTGGGTTCTAGTTAGCGTAACTAGTAAAATCTCAAATAATTAAATAAAAGATTTAGGGTTCAATCTCTGCCTACACAAAAAACCGCTCTCTCAAAAAAAAAAAAAAAAAAGTTAATATATAGAATGTGAAACTGGGTGTGTTTGTAAAATTGTTGAACAAGTAAATACCTTGTTTTTAATCTATAACTTTAAAATAATAATAATAATAACAATAACAATAATAATCAATATTTTTATGAGTTCCTTTTGATGTGTGTGTGTGTGTGTTTTTCCCCTTTGTATATAACAATTATTCCTTGTATCTTTGTCTTTTTTTGGTGAAGGTGATATGAGGTATTGTATTATTCATAAAAATGTTCTCTTTTGTTGGCATATTTTTTAATGAAGAAGGTAAGAGTATAAATCAATAGATTCTAGCATTCATTCAACCCATTAAAGTTTGGCCAAAATGGGCAAATGCCCTTTTCGCGCAAACAATCCAGCATTTTGCCTCATTTCCTAAACTAATTAGAGAAATGCCTCTGTTTTGAAACTCGATTTTCTCAAAATCGAGTTAAGCCCTATAGTGGCATTTTTAAGGAACCTATAGTGACGTTTTAAGGACCTATAGTGGCGTTTTGGAACTCAAGCTCCATGAACTCGAGTTATAGGTAAAAAAAATAAATTAAAATTAAAATTGCCTATAACTCGAGTTCACGAAGCTTGACTTCCAAAATGCCACTATAGGTCCTTAAAATGTCACTATAGGCTTCTTAAAACGCCATTATAGGGCCCCAAAATTTTTTTTTTTCAAAACTCGATTTTTAGAAAATCGAGTTACAAAAGAGTAGCATTTCCCTAATTAGCTTGGGAAAAGGGGCAAAACGCCACTTTTTTTGCACGATAAGGGCATTTGCCCATTTTGGCCTTAAAGTTTCCGTCGATAGGATTATAGGAAGAAACTAAAAAGAAGCCCTTTACTTTAGATTAGTTATTTTGTTTATTGAGTGGTCTCTAACGGTCTAATCTTTACACTTTTAATTATTATTATTATTATTATTATTATTATTTATTGAGACAATTGAAAATGGTATAACCCATTTGAAATGTTTTCAAGTTCTATTGATTGGGGGAAAGGAAATTTACCATAGAGTGGACGTACATGTTGACACCCCATTTTGCAACCCGTATTTAACCACGCATGGAGGGTAAAAGGGTAATTTTGCCTTGGAACTATGCATCTTGATTCTAGCCATTAGATTCTTGGACTCATTTCACCAAAATGATCTTGATGTTGTAACGATCAAATCGACTGGTCATAAGCCCTAATCGGACCACCGGATTGAAAGTTATCATCAAATCAAGTTTTAATGGCTAAGATGTACTATCACAAATTGAGTCCGACTATATATAATTATGAACAATTGATTTCAATTGGTTATAGGAGTGATCAATTTGAGATCAATGATGTGTCATAATTTGATTGGTTAGGACTACATTTTATGGTGAAGTTGCATACACCTAATTAATTAGATAGTTAAACATTAATTATTCAATTAGTAATTTGTGTAATTATCTTTTAATTAGAGTAAATTTTGAACCAATTAAGTCTGAAATGGGAGTGATTGGAGCCATTTAATGTTAATTGGGAGCTAATTTGGGACCTATTAATGTTAATTGTGCTGAAACCATTTTCTAACAAATGACTTCTGCTCACCATTTCATCAATATCTCTCATAATATTTTGAATCTGTGAGTAAGGTTAATTTTCCCAGAAACTAGACATCTGGGGCTTCAATTTGAGCACAAGAACGAGACAATTCCGATCAGAATTGAGTCAGATATGATTTTTCAAAATTGGCTCTACAAGCTGTTACAGCAGCTACGGAAAAACCGAATTTTGGCTTGCTCCTCACTTCCACCAATCTCTCCATTTAATGCACCAGATTTTCTCCAAGGCTAAAATGAGGTCTAGGTTCATAATCCTTGTCAACCCTCATTAAATGGCCTTCCATTTATATTCCCTCCACTACTACTATATAAATCATCCCTCTCCTTCATTCCAAGACACCAAAAATCTCCCTCTCTTCTCCCCTTTTGAGTGCTAGTGAAGTTGAGTAGTCTTGTCATATCTTGGTCTTCCTGAGACTCAAGGTATTGAGTGAGATTCACTCTCCCTCTCCTAGTTCTTCTTTTCTTCACCCTTAGAACCTCCACTAAGAGTCTCCTCCTCCACCGTATGGATCTTGCATGAAGGTATAATCTCTTTCCCTAACTTGTTTATTGCGTTGCCATGATGAAAATTTAGGATTAAAGTATGATAGTAATTATTTAAATTCTCTTAAATATGTTTGAATGTTCTTAAATGTTCTTATGTATTCTTTACATGTTCTTGGTTGTTTATCACATGTTCATGCATATCACTAATTTTGATCTTAAATCTACATCAAAAATATGAAAAACATGTTTGTTTCATAATTCTTTCAAATCCTTTAATCTAGGTTATCACCATCCACACACATTCACTAGAATTTTATTTTTCAATTGAAATGAAGTGCTTAATAAATTGAATTAGGGTTTATCACATGCACACACTTCAAATTCTACATGCAAATTGATTGATAACATATTGGATGATGTGACATGATTGTTGGCCACCATAGTCTAGAAGACCGGTTTCACCGGGCAAGGTGGGTGCCTAACACCTTCCCACCTTGTAACATAGCTTCCGAATTTAGATCAAGGGTTAATAGATCAAATGTTTATCCCTGTAATTTTCAATTTCTAGATTGTAACTAGGAAATAAAGCCATGTACTTTATCTTAGATTGTATCTAGGACCAAAGCCATGTAATTTCCTATGTTGAATGTAAATTCAATTTCAAATTAATAAAATGATGAATTTTTCAATTATGGTTTTCTTATTTATTCCAACAATTAAATAAGTGGCGACTCCATTGTAAAACCCTTAATTTAAAGGTGAAAATATAACTAGTCGAATCTCCATTTTGAGAGGCAATAACACGACTCCACCCATTCACGTGGGTTTGACCCAATATTTTTATAAAAACGGGCCGGAGGCGTGGTCTCTCATAGTGGCGACTCCACTGGGGATATTGAGGGCTAAGCTTCAATTAGATTATGGTGGCCAACCATGTCATTGTTTGCTTATTGCTTTTTTGTATATAATATGTCTAATATGTCATTATTTTGCATGTCATGCATCATTTGCTTGAATGGAATTTATTTTATTTGTGTGCTAGCCCGGAAGCCCGGTGGTATTAGCCGTGGATTGTGGTCTTCCTGAGACTCACATACCCAACGGTAAACCTACCACCCACCGCGACAAAGATCATCATGGTTATGTCATGGTGGTTCATAAGGACAAACTGTACCATTCGGACCAACACAGCACTCCTGGCGTCACAAGTTGGGAGGTACAACGTCCTAGCTTGTGGGGACCTTTAACCTACCTTCTACCCATGTTGTAATGATCCATAGAACCTACCTTTAGGTCGGTCCATGTAAATTGTATTGCATTACGCATTTGTTTAGCCGTTGTTTGAACCATGATGAACCCAAGTCCAACGCTTGAGCCCATCATAATTGTTTGAACCTTGTATGCTATGAATGAACTCAAGCCCAAAAGCCTATGATTGAACCCTATTCGACATGGAGGCCCAATTTGTTTTTCTAGAGAAAATATAACATGTGTGCATGCAGTTTTCCAAGCGCAAGCCCAATCAAGTGAAGGTTTAGGCCTTTAAAGTTAGAGCTCAAGTCAACCAAGCTCATCGTCAAATTCATTTGCCAACCCAAACTCATTCCTTGTAGCCATGGTTGAAGAGAATACATCTAATGAGCCCATGACTAACTTCCATGAATTGTTCAATACTTTGGTGGCAAGCCAAGCCCAACTTCATGAAGAGTTCAACACTTTGAGTCAAAAGCTCAAAGGAAAAGATACTACCACTTTCCAAAATGATGAAGTTCAAGGCCCACAATTGACTGAAAGTGAGAAAAAGTTGAAGGAGCGCTTAGATCAAATGGAACAACTATTTCAAAAGTTTCGGTGGAAGGAAGATGCCATGAACTTCCATTCTCTTTCTCTCTTCCCACAAGTAAGAGCTCTACCCAAATTCAAGATGCCAAGCTTGGACAGGTTTGATGGAACAAGCTGCCCCAAAGCCCATTTGAAGATGTACATAAGGGCCCTCCAACCCTTGGGAGCTACTGAAGAACTTTTGGCCCAAATGTTCCAAAACACACTTACTGGGGCTGCTCTTCGTTGGTTTTTGAATCTTGAAGACTCTCAAATCCCTAATTGGGAGGACATTGCCAATGAGTTCTACAAGCAATACAAATACAATATAGACGTAGACGTTACTAGGCGTGATTTGGAGACCACCAAGCAAAAGCCCGAGGAATCTTTCTCAACCTTTATCACAAGATGGAGGTCAAAGGCAGCCCAAATGATAATAGGCCCAATGAAGAAGAGCAAATCCAAATGGTTGTGAAGAATTTGTTGCCCATATACCATAAGCATCTCTCTGCACAATACTTTCCCAACTTCAAAGCCTTGATCGTAGCTGGTACTCAAGTGGAAGATGTTGTTAATAATGGCATATTAAAGAATGAGGAAAGCTACTCTTTCGAGAAAGCAGTGACCCACACCACCAATGGGGAAGTGGTTAATGTTGTTAATTTCCAAGCATCATCGATTGCCAATCCTAGGCCTCGAAGGAAGTTCAGTGAACTCCACATACCCACGAGCCAATTGTTTGAAAGGCTCAAAATTGAGGGATATCTCAACCCACTTGACCCTCGCCCTCGTCCAAGCCCGCTGCCAAAAGGGTACAAGCCACATGAGTTCTGCAAATATCATCAAGAACCTGGCCATCAAACAAACAAGTGCATCAACCTAAGACATGCCATTCAAAATCTAATTGATGAAAAAGTTATCACTCCACCTTCATCTGCCGGTTGATCAGACTTTGCCTAAGTTCAATTCCACAAGTTGTTAAGCAGGAATTTTTTTTTTTTTTTTGGGTCAATAAATTTCATGATTGGTGCATTTTCATGCTTGTTTTTGTTTCATTTTGTTCATTATATATATATATATATATATATATATATATATATAAAAGAAGTCTCCTTTTCAAAATGGTACATGAGGATCCCTTGGACAAAACATTTTCTAAATCTTGATGTTTAAAGGCTTGAGCAATCAAATTGTACCAAGGAATGATTAATTTCATTTAATCCATGTAAAGACTTTTGCTACTTGACTTAGAATATAAGAAGAAATGATCTTAAAAGGCAATAAAAAAGAATCCATCTATCAAAAAATCCCAAGAAACCATGCACTCAAACCAATTTTCAAAGATCTTTTGTTTCACATCATTAGAGCATTCATACTTTTTCTTTTAAGGTGAATTTATTAAAAGAGCTTAAGTCATTGTGCCTACAAGCAAGTATTGCTAGGGATAGGAGGCCGTCTTTGGTAAAACAAGATTATACCTTAATACCTAGAATGATCATTATCCATTGCTAGCCCATTTGAGCCTTTAAACACTTAGCCTCTTTTTTGCATGAACCCACTAAAATCTAAACCTAGGGTGGGAAAATTCAAAGTATGTATGCTTAAATCTCATGTTAAGGAGGAGTCGACCTTGAGCTTTGAAGCAAATTGATAAAGCTCTCCTAGAGGACATGAAAGACAAGAAGAGAATTCATTAAGCTAAAGATAAGAGATCATCAAAGGAAAATGAGCTTTCACTCAATCAAGAAAAGAGAAATGAAATTCCATCAATGTGATAGAAAAAAAAAGTGTTCATCAAGTTTGAAGAGCCTAAAATTCATCATGTCAAGAGGAATACAAGATTCATCCAAAAGAGATTTCATCAAAAAAGGAAAGATTTATCAAGCATAGAAATGTGCAAGTGCATTGAGGCAAGAAAGATGGATAGAAAGTGCATAAAAAATCATTAATCTGAGAAAAACAAGGAGGGCAAAATGTCCCCAAAAGTTCATTCAATCAAGAGATGAAAGACAAAAAAAATATAAAAAAAAACCCGCTAGGCTGAAAACCCAAAAGGGAAGTCTAGGCAAAAGCTAGGGCCAAAAAAAAAGCCCGCTAGGCTGAAAACCCAAAAGGGCGGTCTAGGCAAAAGTTAGGGCCAAAGAAATGAAGAAAAAGAAAAGAAAAGAAAATTGGAAAATCCTAGCAAATTGAAAACTTGAAGATGTAACCTAAAAAGAAAAGGATTTTACAAGATGAAAGTTTAGAGGTGTGATTCAAGGGAATAAGCATAAAAACAAATGTTGATACAGGTGATCAATGAACACTAGTGAGAAGATGGCAAAGAAGAAATAGGAAAACTTCTCCAATACTTGATTTTTGAGTAATGCATACTTGGGGGAACATCATAGGGAATTTTGAGCCTTTTTATATCATTCATTTCATAACCTAAACCTGGCCTACATTACAACCCATAAATAAGACCTCCTTGAAGTCTTGCTAATTGTAGACTCATCTTAAACTCTAATAATATTTTTCTCTTGAATTAAAAAGGAAAAATGTTTAAAATTATCGAACCCCACAGGATGATATGTCCGAGGACAAAATTTCTCAAATTCTCAAATCCTCAAAATGACTCAAAAGAACTTCCAAACTTGGAGCACTCTCCTTGTTTGCACCCAACAATGTGATTCATAAATATTATCACATTTCATTTCTTGATTGCCTTTGAAGACATAATCTGACAATGTTCAAAAGAAAGAAGCAAATTTTGATTATATGAGTTTAATGATCTTGATCCTTCATAATCAAAGAGATTTGTTTGGTTCTTAAACACTATGATTTTCTAAAATGGTTGTTCAAAGGATCACATCTTGTTCCAAAAAAAAAAATCTTTTTCAAAATCTAGTTTTCTTGAACTACGTCTTGACCTGATCCTCTATGAGAGAGGTACGTAGGCAACCCTTCAAAGGCCCGGTCCCAATCATCTAAACAGCCTTGTAGAGCAAAGTCAAAACGATATGACAAAATTGTTTGGGTGCAAGTTAGGCTAAGCCCATTTGTTTTGCATAAAGTATGCTTAAATTTGGGGGCATTGGCCTCTTTATATTGTATGCAGATATGTCCTTCTCACATGAAAGCATGTTTTCATTTGAGGCATCAATCCATTTTTTGCAAGCATGTCTACACTAATGGCAATGGCCAAAAATGTTTTCAAGATAACTGGTTTCTAACAAGCTAGAGAAAGAAAGCCATTTTGCAGGAACCAATGATGACAAACCGTGATCTTCTTTCATGTTCCCCAAGGGTCGCAACATCAAACGAACTATCTAAGCATGGGATATGCCTCAAACTAGGGGCATTGGCTAAGTACTCCTAATTCATTTCAATGAATAAATCCATTGCTAAATAGAAATTATCTTTTTGCAGGAATTAAGTAAGGACTTAGCAATCCACATCAACTTCCAGCCAAAGTTATTCTCATTAAAAGGATAGGTTTATCAAAAAAAAAAAAAAATCATCATGAATAAATCTTCATCATTTCTAGTCCATCTTCATCTTCTTCACTTTTTGATCATAAACAAATCTCCATTTTCAAAGGAAAAATCTCCATGAACAAATCTTCAAAAGGAAAAATCTCCATTTCTCAAAGGAAAAATATCCAAAACCATTTTCCAAAGGAAAAATCTCCATGAACCAATCTTCTTGAAAAGTTTCAAAAATTCAATGGAAAAATCTCCAGAATAAATCTTCAAGGAAAAATCTCCACGAACAAATCTTCAAAAGGAAAAATCTCCATTTTTCAAAGGAAAAATCTCCAAAACCATATTCCAAAGGAAAAATCTCCATGAACAAATCTTCTTAAAAAAATTTCAAAAATCCAATGGAAAAATCTCCAGAATAAATCTTCAAGGAAAAATTTCCATGAACAAATCTTCAAAAGGAAAAATCTCAAATGAATAAATCTTCATTAAAAATTTTCAAATCATCAAAGGAAAAATCTCCAAAACTATTTTTCAAGGAAAAATCTCCTATGAACAAATCTTCATTAGAGTTTTTCAAAATTACAATGGAAAAATCTCCAGAATGAATCTTCAAGGAAAAATCTCCATATTTCAAAGGAAAAATCTCCATGAATAAATCTTTTTTTTTTAATTTTCAAATGTTTAAAGGATAAATCTTCAAGATAACTCTTCAGAAAAAAAATCTCAATTTTTCAAGGAAAAATCTCCAATGAATAAATCTTCATAGAAAAAATCTCCAATGAACAAATCTTCATTAAAAATTTTGAAAACTTCAATGGAAAAATCTCTAGAGTCAAAGCTTCAAAGGATAAATCTCTCGAGCATAGCTTCAAATGAAAGATCTCCAAAACAAATGGCAGATTGCGATCTCCTTCTATATTCTCTAGTGTTCGCAACAGCAAGTTAGCTATCTACACTCAGCATTCATCAAAACATGCAAGATGTCCTAAACTAGGGGCATTGGCTTGGTATGTTCAATTTCTTTCAATGAATAACTTTGTTACTAATTGAAGATATTTATTTTGCAGGAATTAGGGTAAAGGACCCATACCCACACACATTGGCAGAAATATCACCTTCCACAAATCTATTGGACCTCTGGGAAGCACGTCCAAACTTCAAATCCATCGGACCTCTGCGAAGCACGTCCGAATTTCCAATCCTTGGACCTCTAGGAAGCATGTCCAAATTCAAACCATCGAACCTTTGGGAAGCACATCCAAACTTCAAATCCATTGGATCTCTGGGAAGCATGTCCAAATTTCAAATCCATTGGATCTCTGGGAAGCACGTCCAAATTTCAAATCCACAGACCTCTGGGAAGCACGTCCAAAACTTCAAATCCATCAGATCTCTGGGAAACATGTCCAAAATTCAAGATCATGACTGAAATCCTCATTTTGTCATGACAACTGGTAAGCATGTCTTGTACTCACTTCTTTTCCCAACAAAAAAAAAAATTGCATGCATGAACTACGTTTGGACCTGATCCTCCCACCAAGAGGTACGTAGGCAATCTCCCTTGAGATTCGGTCCACATTTTGATCCATAACATTCACCACGGTTAAATACTGATTGCAAAGTTGGGTGTCTCTTTCATACATTGACATTCACTTTTCAAGCTCAGCCAATGAGGGGCATTCTGTTGACACCCTATTTTGCAACCCGTATTTAACCACATATGGAGGGTAAAAGGGTAATTTTGCCTTGGAACTGTGCATCTTGATTCTAGCTATTAGATTCTTGGACTCATTTCACCAAAATGATCTTGATGTTATAACGATCAAATCGACTGGTAATAAGCCCTAATCGGACCACCAGATTGAAAGTTATCATCAAATCAAGTTTTAATGGCTAAGATGTACTATTACAAATTGAGTCCGACTATATATGATTATGAACAATTAATTTCAATTGGTTATATGAGTGATCAATTTGAAATAAATGATGTGTCATAATTTGATTGGTTAAGACTACATTTTATGGTGAGGTTGCATACACCTAATTAATTAGATAGTTAAACATTAATTATTCAATTAGTAATTTGTGTAATTATCTTTTAATTAGAGTAAATTTTGAACCAATTAAGTCTGAAATGGGAGTGATTGGAGCCATTTAATGTTAATTGGGAGCTAATTTGGGACCTATTAATGTTAATTGTGCTGAAACCATTTTCTAACAAATGACCTCTGCTCACCATTTCATCAATATCTCTCAGAATATTTTGAATCTGTGAGTAAGGTTAATTTTTCCAGAAACTAGATATCTGGGGCTTCAATTTGAGCATAAGAACGAGACAATTCCAATCAGAATTGAGTCAGATATGATTTTTCGAAATTGGCTCTACAAGCTGTTACAGCAGTTACGGGAAAACCGAATTTTGGCTTGCTCCCCACTCCCACCAATCTCTCCATTTAATGCACTAGATTTTCTCTAAGGCTAAAATGAGGTCTAGGTTCATAATCTTTGTCAACTCTCATTAAATGGCCTTCCATTCATATTCCCTCCACTACTACTATATAAACCCTCCCTCTCCTTCATTCCAAGACACCAAAAACCCCATCTCTTCTCCCCTTTTGAGTGCTAGTGAAGTTGAGTAGTCTTGTCATATCTTGATCTTCCTGAAACTCAAGGTATTGAGTGAGACTCACTCTCCCTCTCCTAGTTCTTCTTTTCTTCACCCTTAGAACCTCCACCAAGAGTCTCCTCCTCCACCGTATGGATCTTGTATGAAGGTATAATCCATTTCCCTAACTTGTTTATTGCGTTGCCATGATGAAAATTTAGGATTAAAGCATGACAGTAATTATTTAAATTCTCTTGAATATGTTTGAACGTTCTTAAATGTTCTTATGTGTTCTTTACATGTTCTTGGTTGTTTATCACATGTTCATGCATATCACTAGTTTTGATCTTAAATCTACATCAAAAATATGAAAAACATGTTTGTTTCATAATTCTTTCAAATCCTTTAATCTAGGTTATCACCCTCCACACACATTCACTAGAATTTTATTTTTCAATCGAAATGAAGTGCTTAATAAATTGAATTAGGGTTTATCACATGCACACACTTCAAATTCTATATGCAAATTGATTGATAACATATTGGATGATGTGACATGATTGTTGACCACCATAGTCTAGAAGACCGGTTTCACCGGGCAAGGTGGGTGCCTAACACCTTCCCACCTTGTAACATAGCCTCCGAACTTAGATCAAGGGTTAGTAGATCAAATGCTTATCGTTGTAATTTTCAATTTCTAGATTGTAACTAGGAAATAAAGCCATGTACTTTATCTTAGATTGTATCTAGGACCAAAGCTATGTAATTTCCTATGTTCAATGTAAATTCAATTTCAAATTAATAAAATAATGAATTTTTCAATTATGGTTTTTTTATTTATTCCAACAATTAAATAAGTGACGACTCCATTGTAAAACCCTTAATCTAAAGAGGAAAATATAACTAGTCGAATCTCCATTTTGAGAGGCAATAACACAACTCCACCCATTCACGTGGGTTTGACCCAACATTCCTATAAAAACGGGCCAGGAGCGCGGTCTCTCACAGTACACTATGAAATTTCTGATTTAGTGGAACATTAATTGGACGTTACGTTATCTTATTACCCATGTATAACTAGGGACAGACCCAGGAATTTAAGCTATTGGACGCCAGAGTATAAAAAATAAATAACTCCAAATAGGCATCTATATAGTATTAAAAAATTATAAATACACAAAATTGTTGTTTTTAAATACATTAAGATGCAATCATCTACCAACAAAGACAAAAACAAAAACAAAATAATGTTTTTTTTTTAATACTAGGTGTAGGGATAGGTTTTCGGCTCCTAAGCCCAACTGATGAATGGGTTAAGACCCAAAAAGCCCCACACAATGAATTTATAGAGGGTGGGCTTAAAAACTAAGCCTCAATGAATCAGGCAACGCGCACAATGGGTCAGGGATATTAGAATAGCAAAGAATGACAAGTTTAAAGCAAGGAAATCCTTCCTCGGTAAAGTTCGAGGAGAATGATTCTTGAATTTAGTTCTTTTGGACTTGGATACAATTTCATCTCTTGTTGCTACTATGTGTTCTCTACAGATTTTTTCGATCCCCTTTCCCTGGAAGGTCTCTTACATTATATAGCTCCTTTTAGATGATCTTAGCCCTCCATTTATTGATCATCCAGGCCACTACTTGAGTGTTTGTCCCATCAGACATCTTCCCAAACCCCTTGTGAGTTAGGGCAGCCAAGACAACATTGTTCATGGGTCTTCTCCACATAAATGTAGCTAGGAGGTTTGGTGGGATGCATTAAATGTGGTGGTAGGCACCATCCCTTCAGTCATGTCAGGGCTAACCCCCTCCCCGAATCTCTTTCTCTACAATATGGCCTCCTCTGGTAACGTGCCACTGATGTGGCCTTACTATCCAAGCATGTGGCCTCCTCGGCACGATAATGGACTCCTCGACCATGGATACAACACATGGCACAAGTACCTTATTTAAGTTCTTGTGCCCTTCAATAGCCCATCAAAACTCCGGTTTTTTCCTCTTATCCAAGGAGAAAAATGGGGTTTTGACTTTGGAATATTAATTCTGCACGTTTCTTTGATTTCCACACGTGAAAGCATCACTTCACGTGTCTCGCAACTGTTTTGGCACTTCGAAGTCCATAGCGTCTCATTAAATGCTCCAGGTGGCGCTTTGTTCCTTACATCCTACAGTGAGATGGAGATCCTACAGTTGGCGTTTCTCCTCAAATTTTGGGCGGGATAACTCCCACCCAATTCCGCCCCTATATAAGGCACCGGGGGGGTTTATTTTCTCCTACTTTACAAATCTTTGAGCTCCCAAGACTTCCTAAACTCTCAAGCTTTCAAGACTTCCAAAATCTTCAGACCTTCGAGAAGCCCCTAAAGTAACTCTCGTCCTTATTTTCGTAAGTTTTCACGTTCCTAGGCTCTTTTATTCTTGGCTAGTCTCCTCGGCCTTTTACTCTTTACTCTTTTTTCAAAAACATTTCCTTCACTTTCCTTTAGTTTGCTTTGATGGGTAGATTTGCTTACATCGTAGATTCTCTCGCTGGTATGGAGGGATTTAGGGCTAGGTACCACATTCTCCAAGGAGTTTCCCTGCGGTACTGTGCTCCGGGTCAGTGACTTACCTATAGAAAGGAAAAGGTGGTCGTCATTCCCATGATTGCCTTCATAAAAGGGGGAATGACGCTTCCCATGGGTAGAGTAACTAGGGACTATCTGATTGCCCATAGGTTATGCCCCCACCAATGCGCGCCTAACCTGTTTAGGGTCTTGAATAGTATAGATGCTCTCAACAAGCAAATGGGGCTAAACCTCACTTGGCACGACGTTGTTTGGATGTACGAGTGCCACATGCTCGTAGACTCAGGGTATTACCTTAAGTCTAGATCCTCTGTTGTTAGGCTCATCTCGTGCCTCCCCAAATCCAACAAAGGCATGAAGCATGACTTTCTGATAGTCTCGAGTAGATGGCACAACAGTCTTCATTACCCAATTTAGGAGGGAGAGCCAGGTGGGATACCCTAGGTTTAGGTCTTCTTCTTTTTTTAACATAGGCATTAGCTCTGTAGTTTTGTTGCTTTCTCCTTTCCTTTAACACTCCGCTTATTTCTGATGAATGGCTTCATTAATCTGATCGTGGTTTTACTTCTCGGATGTTTTTGTAGATAAAAGACACATAGCTCCCAACCTCAACCTCGTCAACGTCTTGGACCTTAACAAGGTGCTGAGATCTGAAGTGTTTGTGAGTGAAAATAGGCAATTGAGAGCCGTCCACCTTATCCTCGACTTCGAGCCCTTGTTGGACAAGTTTCAGGACGTGGGCCACGTGATAAGAGTAGGCTATCCTCGACTAGCTCGGATAGACGTCTCGATGCCCGGTTTTCTCGCCCGAGAAGATATCGTGCCAGTTGAGTTGCCCCCGCGTCATTCTCCCCGCGAAGCTACAATCTTAAGAGAAGAGACAACTTCATCAGGGCTGTCACTCGAGGCGGAGATAGACCAATTTCGTCTCGAGAAAAAAGGCAAGAAGTAAGAAGAACCTATGATTCAAGTCTCAGACTCCGAGGGTGAGCTTGACAGGTCCTTTATGGTTCGTTCCCTCAAGTTTATAGTTGCTTGGGTGGACAACAGTTTAAAGGAGGAAGAAGAAATGGCCCTGAATAGGAAGAAAGGCCTGAAAGAGCTTCTTAAGGATAGGGCTAAGGGGCCGACACAAAAGGACACCTCAGGGTCCAAACCCCTTCCTGCTCTCCCCCCCCCTCCCCTCTCCTCCTCCTCCTCCTCCTACATTTAACTTTCTCCCCAAACCCAACCTAAAGAAAAAAATGAAGGAGAAGGAGGTAGGCGAAAAGGGGGAGGTGGTCCCCCAAAAGGAGCCTAAGTAGTAGAAGATGGCCAAAGACAAAGGGCGAGCCTCCTCAGTCAAAAGCAGGGAGTACCAGAGTATGGCCGAGGTGTGCCACCAACATCCCACATTGGGCCCTTCGGCTGGAGCTAGACGGGGCAGCCATTCCTAGGAACTCCACCATCAGGGAGTTCTAGAAAGGGCATGCCCACTACCTGGCCAAGGCCCTAGAGCAGCCTCTCCTTCTACCAAAGGATATGGCTGCACAGAAAAATATGAGGCAGTCAGACCTCTTTCTATCTCTAAAGAGGAACTGGCCTTGGTAAGTTCCTCGACATGCTTCTCTGATATCATGTTGGGTCATCTTTCTCTTATTTACTAACATATTCGTCTATCGTTTCTGTGTAGGCCATCTAGGAGGTTTTTACAACCGAGGAATGGGTGAGGGACGCCTTAAATGAGGCTAAGGTCGAGGCCAACCTTCGCGCTAAGACCAACAAGGCCCTGGGCATTGCTAAGCAAAAGAACAAGGAGCTCACTGCAAAGCTGACAGCTGAGGAGAGGGAGTGAAAGAGCGCTGAGGTCGGCCTGAAGAATTCCCGAACCAAGCTAAGGAGCAGCGCAAAAGGCATCACTATGCTAAAATAGAGCTGACCACGGCCAGGCAGCAGGGGTTGAAGCTGAAGGCAGATTTAAAGAAGGCTAAGGAAATTGTTCAGACAGCCAAGGAAGTTACAGAGGCTGCAAAGCAAGCATCCTACACCTCGGGGTGCAGGAAATTGAGGTATGTCTGGCGGACGAGCTAGCTAAGGTCTGTAAGGATTATTGCCAAGAAGTGTGGGCTGAAGCACTCAACCTGGCAGGAGTCCCTACTACTTCGGAATGGAGGAAGGCTGAGAACGTATACTACCCTCTAGACATTCGTAAGGTTCCAACTGCGCTCCCTCCTCCCGCTGCTCTTACCCTAATCTCCTCTGAGCAGCCCTCCATCACTCAAGCCTCTCTTCCTCCTACTAAGGTCTCCAAAGGGCCTGGCAAGGCTGGTGACCAAGGCCAAGAGGCTGAGGTGGCTAAGGGCAAGGGGGCTGGCCAGGGTGGTTCTCAGCCAGAGGATAAGGGCAAAGGCAAAGAGGTTAAGCCCCTACCAGAGGCCAAGGGTTCTAAGACTACCCTTAAGCTCAAGGATGCCGCTCCCAAGGCCAAGGATGTGGCTTCCAAGGCATAGGAGGCTAATCCCAAATCCAAGGAAGCTGATCCCAAGGCCACCAACCTTCCTGTCTCCCAGCCGTGCAGCAAAGACGACCCTCCACCAGCCAAGGCATAGTTTAAGATCTTTCCACTTTTACTTCTTTTCTTTTTTTTTTTTTTTGTATGTAATTTTCCTTTGTTATGGCAGTTTGCCCTTGTTCATAATGTGCTTCTCTTTTTTTCAATGAAAAGATGTCAACTTTTGCTTTATGAGTCTTTATCTTCCTTGCAATACTTATCTCTAGTTGGCTGTAGTCATTGTTTCGCCCTTTGCTGAGGCTTTTAGATTATTGGTGCTTTCAAGGGTGAACACCCACACTATAACAAAAGCAAATAGTAATAATATGTTGTTAGCTTAAATAAATTAAACCTATGTAAACGGTGAGAAAAAATGACTATGTGCTAGTATGAAAACTGTGTAATCAACAGGGAGGTCTAAGTCTTTAGAGATAAACAAAACACTTAGTAGGAAAAGGGATAAACAAGTGTTAATTTATCCAAGGCGTGTGATCCAAGGAACCAGACATAGCCTAGGTTCCGCCCAACACTTAAACAAATAACCAAGAACATTAATTTACCTAAGGTATGTGGTCCAAGGAGCCAGGCATAACCAAGGTTTTGTTTAATATTCAAACAAGTAATAGAGAGTGTTAATTTACCTAAGGCAAGGGGTCTTAGGAACCAGACATAGCCAAGATTCTATTTAACACCTTAACAAATAATGGAGAGTGTTAATTTACCCAAGGCATGTGGTTTAAGGAACCATGCATAACCAAGGTCCTGTTTAGTACTTAAGCAAATAACCAAGAATATTAATTTACCCAAGGTATGTGGTCCGAGGAGCCAAACATAACCAAGGTTCTGTTTAATATTCAAACAAGTAATAGAGAGTGTTAATTTACCCAAGGCATGTGGTCTGAAGAGCTAGGCATAACTAAGGTTCTATTTAACACTTAGGCAGATAATCAAAAATATTAATTTACCCAAGGTATGTGGTCTAAGGAGTCAGGCATAACCAATGTTCTGTTTAATATTCGAACAAGTAATAGAGAATGTTAATTTACTTAAGGCATGTGGTTTGAGGAGCCAAACATAGTTAAGGTTCTGTTTAACACCTTAACAAATAACCAAGAATATTAATTTACCCAAGGTATGTGGTCCGAGGAGCCAGACATAATCAAGGTTCTGTTTAATATTCAAACAAGTAATAAAGAATGTTAACTTACCCAATGCATGTGGTCTAAGGAGCCAGGTATAACCAAGGTTCTGTTTAACACTTAAACAGATAACCAAGAATATTAATTTACCCAAGGTATGTGGTCCGAGGAGCCAGGCATAACCAAGATTCTGTTTAATATTCAAACAAGCAATAGAGAGTGTTAATTTACCCAAGGTATGTGGTCTGAGGTGCCAGGCATAACCAAGGTTCTGTTTAACACTTAAGCAGATAACCAAGAATATTCATTTACCCAAGGTATGTGATCCGAGGAGCCAGGCCTAACCAAGGTTCTGTTTAACACTTAAGCAAATAACCAAGAATATTAATTTACCCAAGTTATGTGGTCCGAGGAGCCAGGCATAACCAAGGTTCTATTTAATATTCAAACAAGTAATTAACGCAACATATAATGTCATAAATGAAAACATGGCAGAGCTGCCTTTCATTAATAATAGTACCTTCATAGGTTATTTACATTCCAAGATCGCGGTGCAACTTTTTCATCTAGATCTTCTAGGAAGTATGCTCCTATGCCTGCTACCGAGGTGATACGGTATGGCCCTTCCCAATTGGGCCCTAACTTCCCCCATGCTAGGTTTTTTGCTGTACCCACAACCTTTCTTAATTCCAAGTCCCCAGGGGCCAATGGTCATAACTTTACATTTAAATCATACCCCTATTTAAGCCTCTGCTGATAGTATGCTAATTAAACCATAGCATTTTCTCTCCGCTACTCGATTAGATCTAGGCTCTTTTCTAATAAGTGGTCGTTGTCGTCTGGAGCGACCAAGCTAGTCTTCAACATTGGGAATTCGGTCTACAGAGGAATCATAGCCTCGGTCCCGTAAGTCATTGAAAAGGGTGTCTCCCCCGTCAACCTACGAGGGGTAGTTCAATATGTCCAGATAACATGTGGAAGCTCATCCACCCATTTGCACTTTGCATCATCCAACCTCTTCTTGAGTCCATTCACTATAACATTACTGATAGCCTTGACCTGCTCATTCACCTGTTGGTAAGCTGGAGTGGAATACCTATTTGTGATACCCAATTCACAACAATACCTTCTGAAAGCCTTATTGTCAAACTAAAGTCCGTTGTCCGAGATGAGGGTATGAGGGATCCCGAACCAAGTGATAATGTTCTTCCACACAAACCTTTTGGCATCCATATCCCTAATGTTTGCCAAGGGCTCAACTTCAACCCATTTGGTAAAGTAATCAGTGTCGACCAAAAGCCATCTCCTGTTTCCTGCTGCTTTAGGGAAGGGCCCAACAATGTCCAAGCCCTACTGAGTAAAAGGCTATAGGCTAGATAGAGGATTAAGAACGCCTCCTGACAGATGAATGTTATGAGCAAATCTCTAACATTGGTCACACTTGTTCACGTACTCTTGTACTTCTCTTTGCATATTGGGCCACCAATATCCTTAAGTAAGGGCCCAATGAGACAAGGATCTGCCTCATGTATGGCTCCCACAAATCCCTTCGTGCAACTCTTCTAGGAGTAGCTCCACTGCTTCAAGATGGATGCACGGCAAATATGGCCCCGAAAAAGAGCACTTGTACAGCTTTTGATCCTCAGACAGCCAAAATCAATGAGCCTTTCTTCACACTTTGTCAGCTTCTCCCTTCTCCTCGGGTAGGATGACATCCCTAAGGAATAGGACAATAGGATCCATCCAATTAGGTCCCACCCAAAGTTGATGAATTTGGACCTTCTCCCTCTCCATCTAGGTAGGGTTGCATAGATCCTCGACCAAGATGATCCAAGGTAGACTTTGTGCTAAAAAGGTTGCAAGAGTGGCAAAGGAATCAGCATGCGTATTTCTTTTTCTAGGGATTTGGTGTAAGGAAAAAGAGTCAAATCCTAATTGCAAGTGCCTAGCCCGGTTCAGGTACTCTTGCATTCTCACATCCCTGGCTTCTAGTTCTCCCTTTACTTGGCCTACAACCAACCTCGAATCCGAAAACATCTCCACTACTCTTCCTCCCATTTTTTGAACCATAGCCATTCCCACCAATAAAGTCTCGTACTCGGCCTCATTGTTCGTGGCCGAGAAGCCCAGCCTTAAGGATTTCTCAATAATGATCCTTTCAGGAGATACTACAACTAGCCCCACACCTGATCCCCTCTGGTTTGCTGTGCTGTCAACGTACACTTGATCCTTTCCAAGACCATCCCAACTGATTTTCCATCCATGCTCGGCCTTTCACCGTTTTCTTCAAACGAAGGCTCGGCAAACTCAGCTACTAAATCAACGAGGACTTGGCCCTTTATAGAGGTGCGAGGCATGTATTCAATATCGAAGGCTCCTAGGATCATTGCCCATTTTGCAACCCTCCCTGTGTAATCAGCTTTCTGAAGTTGGTTAGAACCACAACAATATGAGCCTAGAAGTAATGTGGGAGCTTCCGCGTGGCATACACTACTGCCAAGATGGCATTCTCTAGTGGTAAGTAGCGAACCTCTGCCTCATGTAATAATTTGCTCACATAATAAACTGGTCTCTACACCTCATTATCATCCCGTACCAGTACCAGACTCACCACATGTGAGGCTATAGCAATGTAAGCGAACAAAACGTCATCCTCCTTGGGTTTGGACATAATATGTGGCCAAGAAAGATATTCCTTCAGTTGCTGGAAGGCCGAGGAGCACTCCTCCATCCATTCGAATCTCTTCCACTTATGCAATAGCTAGAAGAAAGGCCTACACCTGTCCGCTGACCGAGAAATGAATCAATTCAAAGTGGCGATCATTCTTGTCAACTTCTGGAACTCTTTGGGATTCCGAGGAGGCTGCAGGTTGTTAATTGCTCTAATTTGATTTGGGTCCACTTCAATTTTGCGATGGGTAACCATATAACCCAGAAACTTGCCCGACCCTACCCCAAAAGAGCACTTAGCGGCGTTGAGGCGCAGTTTGTCTCTCCTCAGTATCTCGAAAATATCTCCGAGATCATTTATGTGCTCAGACTCCACCTTACTCTTTACCACCATATCGTCTATGTAGACCTCAATATTTTTGCCCAGTTGTGGTTCGAACATCCTAGTCATCATTCTCTGATAAGTAGACCCCGCATTCTTCAGCCCAAAGGGCATCACTTTGTAATGATAATTCCCTGTGGGCGTAACGAAAGAAGTCTTCTCCTGATCACCCAGAGCCAGTGGTATCTAATGATATCCCTAGAAAGCATCCAAGAAGTTCATCTGGGGATGGCCCGCAGTTGCATCCACCAGCTGATCCGAGGTAGGAGGGAAATAATCCTTCAGGCAAGCCTTGTTTAAATCCGTGAAGTCTACACACACCTCCTTTATGGCCCCAGCCCACTTAAGTTTGAGCACTTCTTCCTTGACAACATCAGAATGTTCTTTGGATGAGTGCCGAGGTGGTTGCTTTTTGAGGACAACAAATGGATTGATGTTTAAATGGTGACAAATGAAGTCCGGATCCACCCCAGAGGCCTCGTAAATGCATCAAAATTTTTTTTAGAAAATCTATCAGTTCTTCCTTCTCCCGAGGAGGCAGCTGAACTCCGACCTGAAAGAATTTTTCCTTGTCGTTGCCGATAACAACTTTTTCTAACTGCTGGCATTTAGCCCCTCTTACCACGGCCTCAGTAGATAACACTGGCACCTTTGATTGCTATAAGTCCTGCTCGGCGGAAACCAAGGATTCACCTCTAGCCTAATGTCTAATTGCGGCCACCAAGCACTGTCTAGCTATAGACTGGCTTCCAACTAGCTCCTCGATCTGGTCCCCCAGTAGGTACTTCACTTTCAAGTTAAGGGTGGAAGACACAGCTCTCATGGCGTGAAGCTAAGGTCTTGCCATAATATCAGTATAGGGGGAGTAGGCATCTACTACGATGAAGTTCACTTTCACGACTTCTGACCCTGCCTAAACAGGCAATCTAATTTGGCCCCTCAAAAAGACAATATTCCCATCAAACCCTATCAGAGAGGAGTCATAGCAGGTTAGGTCCTTAGGCCTTATCTTCAGCCCCTTAAATAGATCAGGAAACATGATCTTTGCGCTACTACCCTGGTCTACCAGTACCCTCTTCACATCATACCCTTCTATCCTGAGAGTAACTACTAGGGCATCATTGTGTGGCTGCAAGGTCCAAATTTTGTCCTCATCAAAAAAGCTCAGAGCTAGTCAGACCCCCACACTACTTCTCTTTGAATCAAAGGGCAAGTCTTCGATAAATGGTTGAGCTATAGACAGCACCCTGGATGGCCGAGAACTAGTCCTTCCTGGAGCAGCAAGAATGACATTAATTGTACCTAAAGGTGGTCTTATAGAAGCATCTCTATAAGCCCCTGACCCTGCCTGATCACCCTGCTCGCTGGGCTGATACAGGAATTGCTTCAACTTTCCAATTTTGCTCAACTACTCCAAGTGACTCTACAATGTCCTGCAATCTTCAGTAGTGTATCCCCGCTCCTAGTGGTATTGGCAGTGAAGGCTCTGGTTGCACTTTGTGGGGTCTGCTCCCATCTTGTTTGGCAATTGAAAGTATGACTCGTTCTTAATTTTCCCCAGGATTTGGTGTACTGGCTCTCAAAACACAGTGTTGACTACCTGAGTAGTAATAAAACCAAAGTGCCCTGTAAAATCTCTTCGAGGTCGGTTGTTATTGTACCTATCCGACCTGAAATCCCTTCTATCATGAGGGACCACTTTGGCTTTCCCCTTTCACTGTTGCTGGTCCTCCTCGACCCACTTATACTCATCAATATGGTCTATGAGCTAACGCATACTCCTAACCGATTTCCTAGTCAGAGGCTTTCTCAGATCATGCTCTTCAGGCAAGCCAGCCTTGAAAGTCCTTATAGCCATGTCATCAAAGTCCCCTTCTATCTCGTTGAAAATCTCCCAATTCCTGTCAGAATACTTTTTCAAGGTCTCCCCTTCCTGCATGGTCATAGACAACAGGAAATCCAAAGGCCGAGGAACCCTACTGCAAGTTACGAAACGAGCCCCAAAGGCCCTAGTAAGCTCCTTGAAGGAGCTAATAGAACCTTTTTTCAGACCGTCAACCTTCGAACCATCTCATCACCACTGAGCCCAAACTGGATGGGAACGCCTTACACATCAAGGCTTCATTCCTGGAGTGGACAGTCATTCTCTGGTTGAAGTGGCTGACGTGCTCCACAGGGTCCGTTCTACCATTATACATGGTGAATGCTGGCTGAGTGAACTGCCGAGGAAGCTTTCCCCCTTCGATTCTACACGTAAACGGTAATTTAGAGATCTGGTTAAGAGCCCTGCTCATAGCATCATTGCCCGTACCTTTGCGAGATGGACTCTTACTCCTTCGCTGGTACTGACGGTCCTTATCATACGAAAAAGACTCACTGAAGGGAGTCCCTCTAGACTAGCTCCCGCTAGTATGCGTGGTGTGCACACTAACATCACAGTCCCTCCTTCGCTCAAGGTTAAGGAACTAGTCCTGACGTTGAGAACCAATGGACTCCTCCCAATCTTGCCCTAATCCTACCATAATTGGACATTGGCTTTACTAAAGCTCAAGCCTTTCCCACAGACGGCGCCAATTGTAGGGAAGGTTTTCGGCTCCTAAGCCCAATGATGAATGGGTTAAGGCCCAAAGAGCCCCACAAAATGAATTTGTAGAGAGTGGGCTTGAAAGTTCGACCTCAATGAAGCAGGCAACATGCACAATGGGTCAAGGATATTAGGACAACAAAGAATGACAAGTTTAAAGCAAGGAAATCCTTCCTCGGCAAAGTCCGAGGAGAATGATTCTTGAATTTAGTTCTTTTGGACTTGGATACAATTTTAGCTCTTGTTGCTACTATGTGTTCTCTACAAATTTTTCCAATCCCCTCTCCCTAGAAGGTCTCTTACATTATATAACTCCTTTTAGATGATCTTGGCCCTCCATTTTTTGATCGTCCAGGCCACTACTTGAGTGCTTGTTCCATCAGACACCTTCCCAAGCCCCTTGTGAGTTAGGGCAGCCAAGGCAGCACTGTTCAGGGGTCTTCTCCACATAAATGCAACCAAGAGGTTTGGTGGGATGCATTAAATGTGGTGGTAGCCACCATCCCTTCAGTCATGTCAGGGCTAACCCCCTCCCCGAAGCTCTTTCTCTACAGTATGGCCTCCTCTAGTAATGTGTCACTGGCATGGCCTTACTGTCCAAGCGTGTGGCCTACTCGGTACGATAATAGACTCTTCAGCCATGGATACGACACGTGGCACCAGTACCTTATTTAAGTTCTTATGCCCCACACTAGGCTAACCAGGATTTTTTTTTTTTTTTTTTGGTTGAAGTTAGAACATTCATAGTGGTGGTGTTAAAAATTTTATCTTTTAGCACCTCAAAAAGCTTATTTATCTATTTTACCACCCCGCTTTATAATACACTCAATATTAAATGTTCTATTTCTTTTATCACTTCATTTAAAATAATATAAACAACTCATTAAAATAATAAAAGAAGAAAGATAATTTAAGTTTTTTAATTGAAGGAAGAGATATAATCTTAATAAAATATTTTATTTTATTTTTAACAACTTACTACAGTCAACTGGTATAAAGTTTACTGTAGTTGCAAAAAATTTAGCTTTAACTTCTTCAATAACACATGATTTTTTGGTTCTTTGGTGGTAAAAAGGTTTTTTTTTTTGCTAAAATGCAATCACCATTGTGAATAATTTTATTATTTTTGTTAAATTTTTTAGTTGAATAGTTGTTATTTGGGTTAGACTAATTAGGCTGATTGGGGAGAAGGTGGGCTAAGGTTTTGAAAGAGGCTAACTACAAAAATGAAATAAATAATTACTATAAAAAAATAAAATAATTTGGACCCAGAGGGGGCCCAGGCCCCCTTGGGCCCCTCCTTGGGTTCATCCCTATGTATAACACTTATTATATGTTATAATATTTGAGAAAAGAATTTTAATTATTTTACATATCATTAGAAAGAGAGGATTTGCGTATTTTTTGAATTAATATAATTAAGAATTTGATCTTCCTTGAGTGAATTGATATATATTTAATTATTTTCACTAATTTAAGCCTATAATAATTTATTATATTCTTGGTTGTGCGTTATTAAATTTGCTTTTATATTTTTATTAACTTTGTTTCAATTGTTATTAACAAAATCAAGAACGAATACCATATTTCAAATACATCCTTAAAAAACAACCATAAAAATTTATTTGACATAAGTAATAAGTTCTTCATCTATAAATTATTTATATATGAAAATAAATGTGCATGTTAATCTTTGTAATTAAGTTGTAACTGTTAAACTTTTTTTTTTTTGGATAATTTGATAGTTATAATGGAGGAGGGGGATTTGAACCCTAGATGTTTTCATTTGACATAGGAGGTACTGATCAGTAAAGTTACAAGAATCTTGAGTCTTGACTACTAAACTTGATTTTAAAAAATTGCGTCATTACAAGAAAAAATGCTTATTACAACGAAAAAATCGTTACAATAACACCAAAGTCATTGCAATGGGTGATGCAAGGTGTTATAATAAAATTTGGGGTAATAAGTTTGTGGAACTAAAAAAATCATTATATTAAACTCTAGATATTTTAATGACAATTTTATTGCAATGATATATGTCGTTGTAATAAACAATTTATTGTTTTGAATATCTTATAGCAATTGGCTATTACATCACAAATCTTATTGCAATAAACAACGATATATTCATTGTAATAAATAATTATTTTATATTTATTATTGCAATAGGCCATAAAATAATTGTGTTAGGAATATGAAATAATTGTTGTAATCCATTTAGTTAGGTAGTTAGCTAGTTGGTTGAGATTAGGATTAGGATGAGTTAGTTAGGATTTGAGCACATGTATCTTTTTTAACACATGGCTTAATTCATAGAGCACATGTTGAATTAACTAACCAATTATCTTGAGCAATGTAGGTCAATAACATTAGAGCTAGTCTCCTATAAATATATGATTGTAATTCAACATTAGATATGAATTGAAGAATAAACCAATTTCTTAGTGCATTAGTGCCTCTCTCTCTCTCTCTCTCTCTCTCTCTCTCTCTCTATGGAGGGTGACTACCTCGAATTAAGTCAATTTCCCTACAATTCCCATGAACCCCCTACAATTCATATCCATCCCCATTAGGAACCTCTAGGTTCCTAACAAATTGATATTAAGTTATTGCAATGATATATTCGCTTCATGTTTGTTATTATTGTAATAAATTATAAAATAATTAATTTTAAATTATTGCAATGTGTCTTTCTCTTTTTTTGATTCATATTGCAATGTATCTTCATTGCAACAAAATATCACTTTGAAATTTTCGTTGTAATAAATTGCAAAAATAATTGGTATTAAGTTATTACAATAATTTATTCATTTTAAGTTTTTGCAATGAATTTTTGTAATACAGTACTGATAATTATAAGTTATTACAATTATTTATTATTAATGCAATAATTTACCATTATGAAGTTATTATTGCAACGACTTTAATAAACTTGTAGACGGTGATATTTTAACACTAAACTTATTTTGGTGTAGTATGTGTCATCTGTAATTTGCAATGACTGGTGTCAAACATGCATTTGCTATAGCCATGCATGGTTGGCATGTGGCTATCCCCCTATAAGATGGGGTTTCTCCCATGCACTTATTTTGTTTTTCTTAAGCTTCCATGTAATTTTCAAGTGGATCGAGTTCTATCTGTTTCACTAAACAACAACAACAACAACAACAACAAAATGTAAGAAGGATACAATATGATAAAATACTTCTGAATAAAATGGAACCGGATGGTTGGACCGTTGATCAGATCTCTTTTCAGTTAAACGAGATCCTTATCCTTTCTTAAGAAAAATAAAAACCTGTTTTCATCCACTCACGTCTCTCAACTCATATGTCTTTTCTCTTTAAAAAATAAATAATAATAATAATAATAATAAAATCTCAACCTATCGAGGAACCATTTCACTCTAGGAAGACCACTTCTTGCCTTAAATTTATTATATATAATATGTTTTGTATATTGCAAATGACAAAGGATATGAAGATTACCATGACCACAACTTACAATCTTATGTTTCACTTATATATATATATATATATATATACACACTAAAAAAACCTTACAATATTATGTCAATTCTATGTTACAATTAAACAATCACATAAATAAATTATCATCTAATCGAATCGTTATTAATGGTTTGGATTATAAGTACAATATCACGATTGGAAGATATCACTGCAAGTTTCAATCCGGCAATGGCCACGATAACTTAATCATTAACAAAACCCTTCAAACCCTTTTAAGGGCTTAGATAAATAGAAAAATAGAAAAAGGGAAGGAGGAGGTAAATCATATGCTTCAAATTCAAGAAGTTTGGATTTGGTAATTGAAAGTTCAAAATGGAATAATTTAGTCTCTCTATTTATAATGTTGATTCAATATTAGTCCCTTAAATATAGGAGTCCAAATTTAGTATGAATTGGGTGTAAAACTCATATTTTACACCATCTAATAAGAGATTGTCACATCAGCATTTTACTTAAAATTCAATACATCTTACCGCACATAATAACATCTCAATAAACTCCTAATTTTATTGGATTTGTATATGGGTATTAAAATTGATTGAGTGTGGTTGTGCTTATTCTTAAATATGTGATAAAATGATAAAAACATATTAGGATTGGAGGAGTAAAACATAAGTTTTACACCATATCTTTACAAAAATGTAATCTCTAAATATAGAGTTTGTTGAATTTTGATCATTCTAATTACCACTTCATTGAAAGACCATTTCTTGTCTTGAATTTGTTACTTAAAAAGCCACTTGACTAAAAAAAAAAAAGAATCCCTAAAAATGGATACCTAACATTGTGTTAGCACTTAGTTATATATAGAAAACTTGTTGGAGTGAACAAATTGTTTTCTTATGTGTCTGTTTGGGATCCGCTTATTTTGTTGATACTGAAAATTTTTTACTAAAAGTATTGTAGATAAAGGTAAAAGTTAGCTGAAATAGTACAGTGAGATCCATGAATAGTACCAAAAAGTGCAGTATGATCTATGAATAGTAGTAAAAATAAGCTAAATAATAAAATAAGTTGACAAAATTAATCATGCCAAATGAACACTATGAGATCAAATTTGAACTTCTTGAATGTAAAAAATAAGAAAGGAATCTACAGCTAATAACTAGGACGTTAACATGGTGTTGAGTAAAAGAGAGGTGTTACATATGCCCGTTAATTAGGTCATTACATCATATCATTTTTCAAAATTTAGGAATTAAAAGTGGTATATATAACACATTGAAGGGTAAAAAATAAAAATTGTACCTTTAAAAAAAAATGAGAGAGAGAGAAAAGAAAAGAAAAGGACAGGACTGCCCTCAATTCGATAATTTTGGATGTTTTGATCCCATGCACCTATTAGCGGGAATCTCGATTCTGTCCGTTTGCTTCCCCCTCCAATTCTTTTAAATGCTTCCCGTTTCACTAACTTCCTCTCCACAGAAAAACAAAAACACTATGTCCTCTCAGTCAAATTTTCTCCCTCTTTCCCCTACACTTCCAAGCATTCTGCCACTACCTTTCTTGTCCTTAAAGAGTAAGTACTACTTCTTCACCTTTTTCATCATCATCATCATATATATTCTGATTATATTTATCTATATCTATGTATATATATATATGTTTGTTTTCTCAAATTGATCATATATATATCAAACATTTGAATACGTATGGTGTGTGTATATATAAATAAGGCAAGGAATACTAACCTTATTGACAAAGTTGGTTTCTAGAGTATTGATTTGTTATTTATGGTAAATTGATGATTACCCTGTTTCGTTTTTTTTTAAGAGATTCTGATCTAATCTTTCTCTATAACTGAGAAAGATATTGAATGGATCTTTAAAGGTTTAAGTTTTGTTTTATTAGTTGGCAGCAGATCGAGTTAAACGGTGCCAAAAGTGTGTGTGGATAAAAAAGTTCTGTTTTTTATTATGATTTCGGTTTTTGAAAGACAAAACTCATTTACAGTCAAACTGGTAATGAGAGAGATACAGCAGCTTTAGTTTCATCATTTGATTTCATTGCATAAACATAGAATACGAGGAAACTGGGTTCTGTAGCTTGTTCTAGTTCATTATATTCATCAGTTTTGTACTTGGGTATAAAGAATAAAGATTCATATATATATATATATATCTCTCTCTCTTTAAATTATTGCTTTGTTCCTTTTGTTCTTGAAATTTTTCTCTCCCCCTCCTCCCCAAGAATGGTGGGGATCAACTTTTTCGATCCTTTTTTAGAGAAATTTACCAAATTGGTTCTTAGTGGCAACATCGTATATATCACTACCAAGAGGGGCTCCATTTTTTTTTTTTTTTCCTTTTATACTACATGCTATTTTATTGTTAAAATATTTGCAATTTTTAAGTATATTTTACTAATTTTAGTTATTAAAATAAGGAAACTAAGGACTTGATTGATTGCATCGCTATCCTATTTTGTAGGTGTCTGGTCATTCGGGGTTAAAGACAAACGAGTTAACTTTGATTTCCGCTTGGGATGCAGTGCCATATCCAAGCCACGAACTCAAGGTACATGCAATTATACAAAATATAATTATTAAACATTTTAGAGACCCGCATGCAACCATATATAAGATACAAATATATATATATATATATATATATATAGTTATTAACTTATTATGTATATCCAAAATGCATATGTTCATGCATATTAGTGTACAGTGTACAAGTCCATTGGGCTCTAGCTAGGCCCATCAATAGTTTTGTTTGTCCATTGGCATGATATTTTGTATATATACTTGTACAACAATTATATGTTTGTTTATATAAAAGCAGTTTCTTGTACAGTTTTATACTTTGAATATAATGATAGAATTACTCTCACTATTCTAACAATATAAATCAAAAATTATTGATTATATACGCAGAATACATAAATGTTTTTCAAAATGGCATCTCAGTCGTAAAGTGGCATGAAATTGTGGAGGATGACATAAAGACGGAGAATAAAGCTCTTAAGGTGCTTTGAAAATAAAAATTTCTAACTTTAATTTATATATATATATATATATACCCTTGCGCCCTTTTAAGTATTGTAATTATGTTCCATAAGGGCATTTGAAATTATGGTTTTTAATGTGATTTTACTTTATCTAATTAAAGGTTTCTACACCAAATAACATAAAGGAACGTGTCAATTCCATCAAATCAATGTTGGACTCCATGGGAGATGGAGACATAAGCATTTCAGCTTATGACACAGCATGGGTTGCTCTAGTTGAAGACATTCATGGAAGTGGTCTTCCTCAATTCCCGTCCAGTCTTAAGTGGATTGCCAACAATCAGCTTCACGATGGTTCTTGGGGTGATAGTGAAATTTTTTTTGCTTATGATCGAATAATCAACACCTTAGCTTGTGTTATTGCACTAAAGTCATGGAATAGTCATCCTGAAAAGTACCAAAAAGGTATTAAAATTTAAAACTATAGTTTAGATTGTCCTCTTTTTTTTAATGCTTAATTGAATGTGCTTTAGGCTGGACAAATCTTTATTATTATTTTTGTCATTGTTATAGGAATTACATTCTTAAAAGAAAACATATGCAAGCTAGAGTATGAGAATGCTGAGCACATGCCAATAGGCTTTGAAGTTGCTTTCCCTTCACTTCTAGACATAGCTAGAAGTTTAAACATTGAAGTAGTACCTCATGATTTACCTGTCTTGCAAGAGATATATGCCAAGAGAAATATAAAGCTCTCAAGGTAACTTCAGCCATGATTATGTTTGCTACTTTCCACAATTATAAAAAAAGATTATAGGTGAAAAAGATATACCTTATCTTATGAAATCTTTTCAAATTTTCTAGGTCCATTTGTTATTATGTTTTACATTGTGTGTAATGATTATAGTGTGTGTGTGTGTGTGTGGGATAGGATACCAAGGGACATTATGCACAAAGTGCCCACAACACTACTCCATAGCTTGGAGGGGATGCAAGGATTGGACTGGGAAAAGCTTCTTAAACTGCAGTCCCAAGATGGGTCATTCTTGTTCTCTCCATCATCCACTGCCTTTGCACTCATGCAAACTAAAGATGAAAATTGCCTCATATATTTAAACAAAGCGATCCACAGGTTCAATGGGGGAGGTAAATTAATTATAAAGTACATGCCTTTTTATCTATACCATTACCCAAAAAAAAACAAAACAAAACAAATTGTTACTTTCACTTTTTAAAAGTGTGCAGTACTGCATGCTTGTTTTCATTTCTGATTTTGCTAACTTCATTTTGCTTTTAGTACCAAACGTGTATCCGGTAGACTTGTTTGAACATCTTTGGACTGTGGATCGGTTGCAACGCCTAGGAATTTCAAGATATTTTCAGCCAGAGATTAAGGAATGTATTAATTATGTTTCCAGGTATACATAATATGACCCCAAAGCTATAGTAAAATTAGCTTAAGTAATATAACTTTTAAAAAAAAAAAAAAAATCTCTTAATTAATGTGTATTTAAATTTTCAGATATTGGAATGACAAAGGAATTTGTTGGGGAAGAAATTCTGAGGTTCGTGATATTGATGACACTGCCATGGGATTCAGGTTGCTAAGATTGTATGGTCATGAGGTATCAGCGGGTAAGTTTGTGACACAATCTCTCTTATTAAGATTTTATTCTTATCATTATTCATATAGTATACTATATATTTATTTTGGGTTTGGGTTTGGCAGATGTGTTTAAGCATTTTGAGAAAGGTGGTGAGTTCTTTTGCTTTGCCGGGCAGTCAACACAGGCTGTAACAGGAATGTATAACCTGTACAGAGCTTCACAGGTGCTCTTTCCAGGAGAGAAGGTCCTTGAGGATGCAAAGAAATTCTCATCAAACTTCTTAAGAGAAAAACAAGTTGCTAATGAGCTCTTTGACAAATGGATTATAATGAAAGACTTACCTGGTGAGGTATGGTATATATTTTGGTTAACAAAAGGGCTACATGGCTCCTCAATGACCAAAAGGCCGCTAGAGACAACAACATGGTTGCTCCACAAGGAGCCAAGAGTTAAAACTATCAAAAAAAGTTGAAAACCCAATAGGAGCTCATTATTATTATTATAGTAGTAGAAATAGTAAGCTCTAATATATTGGTTGCCCCCCAAAATTTGGTCTAGTTTATTTTTTGTCCCCAAATTCATAAATTTACAGTTTCATCCTAAAAAATTTTAAAGATAATAATTGTCCTTTTAATGGTCTATTCCAAGTCAAATTATTTTTTTTCTTAATATATCATGACAACATTTTGTTTATAATGTATAAATCTCTTCAATCAACTATATTTTTATTCTATGAGATTTCTGGAGTGTCTCATGTACACAGAATAAAATAATCCACTTAAAATACCACTTTATTATATTAAAAAATAAAATTGACACCTTTTAAATTTTTTTATGAATTAGAAATAAAATTATGGTTTTTAAACTTAAAAGATGTAATAGGCTAATAATTATAACAATAACAGGTGGGTTACGCACTACAACTTCCATGGTATGCAAGCTTACCTCGTGTAGAGACGAGATTCTACATAGAGCAGTATGGTGGTGAAGATGATGTTTGGATTGGCAAGACCCTTTACAGGTTATTTCCATCTTTGTTCTCCATCCTTTTTCAACATTTTATTTTTAACTCTAGACCTGCCTTAATGTTCTAGAGCAAAGGTTTGTAAAATTAGACATGGTCAATGATACGCATTGCCTTCGTAATTGCTTATATAATAAAAATTTATCAAATAAACACCTCATTTGATACTTTTTACAAGCATGCATTATATGCATTCATATAATCCAATCTAATTTTCACAATTTAAGATATCACGATCAATAGTATTGATTTTCTTTTTACACACATGCATTATATACATTTATACAATCCAATCTAATTTTCACAATTTAAGATATCACGGTCAATAGTATCGAAGTCACTAGTCACCATTAGACTTACAATTTTTTAATAGCAAAATGACAAAATTGAGTATATTTATTATATACCAGTCGCAATCAACCTTACAATTTTTTAATAGCAAAATAACAAGACGGAATATATTTATTATAGACTCTCCTTTTAATGATACGTAATGTATAATTATACTATGTTAAAGAAGTGTAATATAATATTACTTAAATCAATAATGCCCACATCTAGACAACAAGGAAACCACATGTACGGCTAATTGGCAAAATTATAGTCCTTAATTGTCTTTATGTTTGTCTACATGTTAGGGTGCACGTAGGATGGTCACCTTTCAATAAGAGATAATTAATTCGTTGTTTAATTGAGTAATACTATAAACACAAATAATTTAACAAAATTTTCATAAAATATAATATTGTATCCTGTCATGTATTCAAAAATCTGAATTGAAATTTAAATCGCAGGTCTCATATATAACAAGACACATAAGATTTTATGGAAAAGAAAAATGTGTACAAAGACATTGCATTTAATTAAATTTTAATTCTAATTCTAATCATTGCTAATTTTACCTTAGGATGTCGAAAGTCAACAATGAAACCTATCTGGAGGTAGCAAAACTAGACTACAACAATTGCCAAGCCTTGCATAGGATGGAATGGGACGGTATTCAACAGTACGTAACATAAATTTCCCATTTGACCTAATCATTATTATTATTATTATTATTATAATATGGTATTGAATTATCTAAAGTCGTCTTTGTCTTGATTCACAGGTGGTACTCAGAATGTAATCTTGGAGAGTTTGGATTAAGCAGAAGAACCCTTCTCTTTGCTTATTTTCTAGCCTCATCCTGTATTTTCGAGCCAGAAAGGTCCATAGAAAGACTTGCATGGACTAAAACCACAGCCTTGGTTGGAGCAATCACATATTATTTTGATGAAAAGGAAATGAGAAGAGACTTCCTACAAGAATTCAGAAACTACAGTAATACACGAGACTGCATAAACAGAAGGTAAATATAAATTTTGAAAGACTCAATAGCTGTATAATAAAATAAGTAATACAATTAGCTGCTTAATTTGTTGTTTTCTTTGTTTTTTTCCATGATCACGAGACTATTATGGACGACATAAAATCCAAATGGTCTTTCATATATTGATCAGATTAATTCTTTTGCTTCTTCTTTTTTCTAATACATTATTTATGATTTTAATTTCTCGATTATGGTAGCTAGCTAGGTCTTTATCATTCTCTTTAGTTTGTTGTACGTTATATAAGCATTGTCTTTATGAATATCATTACACTTATCCATGTCCTTAATGGTATCATCATAGTTCGTTGTTCTTTATGTAAGAAAAGTTTATATAGTCACTTGGGTTACACAAGCAACAGAATAATTAGCTGGCTCAGTGCTAAAGCTGCCCCCAAAATGGGAGTTCTAAGAATTCAAATCCACCAATAGTAGAAATTATCCCACCAGGCACATGACCAATTTATTGTACATATGTTGTGCCTCGTACGATGAGATTGAAGAAAAAAGAGGGTGAGTGTGTCTATGAAGGTTTAAATTTAAAAAATACTAAATATAAAGTAAAAAAGAAAACATGCACAATAATTAAAAGGTTCAAAATGCATTTCTTAGTGTGTGCATAACTTTATGTGACTTTAAATTTGGTCCATCTTTTAAGATTTTCAATAATTTTTAGAATATTTTTAAGCATTCCCTATGATGAATGTGAAATGTAAATGTCTACAAGTAGTAAGATTTCCATAAAATTTCCTTTCTGTAGAAATACGGGATCGAGCCCCTTGATTAGTTGGTATCCAACAGGTTTAGAACTTTTTTTATCTAGGGTTAATAGATCTCTCTCTCTCTCTCCCTCTCTCTCTCTCTATATATATATATACATTTTTTTTTTTTTTTTTTGGGAGAGAAAGGGAACCAACCACACCAAAAGAACCAACCAGATTGGAATGCTATATCTCATCAAACATTTTGTGTGCATTTGGATTGGGATGGAAAATTAAAATTATTTTACTATTCATGGGCCCTACTGCACTTTTTGGTACTATTCATGGGTGCTACTGTACTATTTCAACTAACTTTTACCGTAGTAATAAGTTTTCAGTTTCAACAAAATAAGCGGTATCCAAACACACCATTTGTTTAATGGGCATGCAAATGATTTATATATGTTTATTGTGATAAAAATGAAATATTTTCAAGTTAATCTTGTATAGAGGGTATTTTGGGAAAAAATTATTACACGAATCTTATATTTCTGAAAATCTTCTCACGTTCCTTATCATCAAAGTAAATATTTTGCATATATAATCAGCATGCATTAACTTTCAAGTGAAATTAAAAAATAAAAATAAAAAAATTCAAGACTATCTTGCATATATATAACATGAAATTCTCATATTCTCGATATACTTATAAAATTTCTTACTAAACCAAACATAGACGATCATTAGATCTCAAGCTTTAAATTCTCACATATTTGAATGCATAAAGGTGTCTTGGATTCTTCAAAATAAATTCCACTTTAAAATCATTGGAAGATATTCATGTTATTTTTTGTTGCAGGGGGTCGAATACAAACAAGACATGTCAAGGACTTATCGAGACCTTACTTGATACCATAAACCATCTCTCATTGGAGGCACTTGTGACACATGGTCAAGATATTAGCCGCCATTTACATCTAGCAGTGAGTAATTTGATGACCTATACGCTCTTATATATAATTATATACATTATTGATGGCCTGTGATAAATTTTAATTTGTCCCATTCACATTGACAAGACTTCATCTATTTTAACATATATTCAATTTAATTATTATTAAACTTAGTGTACGTTTAGATTGGTGAATATGATAAATCTTATATATATGGTGGTTTTTGTTTTTTTGTGATTAAAAAAAAGTGGGAAAAGTGGCTCCTGAAGTGGCATATTGAAGGTGATAGGCAGCAAGGAGAGGCAGAGCTATTGGTACATATCATAAATCTCACCGCTGGCCATTTGTTTTCAGAGGAACTAATGTCTCATCCTCAATATAAACCACTATCTGACCTCATTAACAAAATACACTGTCAACTTTGTTCTTCCCAAAAGCACAAGGTTAGTGATCTGAGAGTGAGACAACAATCACTCACACCTTGGACTGTATACTTTGGAATATTTGATCATTTTGATGATGTGCTTTTTATAATAGTATCCCATATATCCATTTATTGTAAAAGGAATAGATCGAATTTTATCAATAATTTAGATAAATAGTTTCATTCAATGTTTATTTACAAATTGATTATGGTAAAGTTTTTATAACATTAATTTTACATGTTTGGTATTGCATGTTTATGAAAAAACAATACAGCTTTTTAATTTATGTTTGTGGTAGACCCCATGAGGAAACCGATTGTACAATACAACTTCCATTGCATTGTTATAAACGTATTTCACCTTTCTGATAGTACAATTCTATATCTACCAGGTATACAATGTCAAGGGCAGCAACACTTCATGTTCTGACAACATCACTACCCCAGAAATAGAATCGGACATGCAAGAACTTGTGCAATTGGTACTGCAGAACTCCTCAAATGATATTGATTCTGATATCAAGCAAACGTTTCTCACAGTAGCCAACAGTTTATATTATGCAGCCTACTGTGATCATGAGACTATCAACTTCCATATTGCTCGAGTACTATTTGAAAAAATAGTACTTTGAATTATCTGTGTAAATAAATGCCATTATCTATGAAGCATATTCGACTCTCTTCATCAATATGGGATTTCTTTTTTGTACAAATAAAAAAAGTGATTTTGGCCTATGTCCAAAGGGTCCAAAAGCCAAAAGGTCCTAACAAAGAAGAAGGTAATAATTACATCAAAAAGAAAAAAGAAAATACATCAAATTATAAATAGATGAAAAATAAGTAGAAAGGAAAGAGACAAAACACAAAAAGGGGTTAGTTGACCGATCAAATGGTTGCACTTGCAACATCCAACTCTGTCATCAGTCTCATCCAACTCAGTCTATCACACGCTAAATATTACCCAAATGTTTGGTTTAGATTTGAGGATTCAAAATTAAAGTATTTGAAGGACAATTATTAGTACAAATTACTTTTATATGAGATTAACAACATAGAATAGACTCAATACAGTTAGAGGTGCAACAAATATGAGTAATTCTAGTACTAAATATATAAAAATAAATAAATAAGTTACACATTTTGTCACAATTATTTTACGTGGCATATTATGATTTGTGGTATATTACTTTCACATAGATTCACAATTTTTTTTCTATCGCTCACATGGTTTACTACATAGACAATTGTGACAAAAATTATGGTTTATTATAAGGTCATCAAATTTTTGAACAAATATTCGCAACAATTTCACAAAAACATTTGTGCAGTTAAGAGCATTTTTTTTGGAGTAGCTAAAATAGCAGCCCATATATTATATAAACCCAAAACAATACTCACATTGATCCACAAGCTCTTAATGGGGGTTCTATTGTCGTACTCATGAGAGACCATGGGGTGGTACATTTTAATTTGGAGGAGGTTGAGTTCGATTTGTGACAAAGAGGAACATGACTAGAGGTGGAGCGAAGAACCACTTGTAGAGGTTGATAACGTAGAAATACGCGTCTAGCTAACAACTCAAAATTAATTATAGTATCAATATACCCATCTAATCTAGCAAGAATTCAGAAGAAAATTTATTGTGACCAGTATATACTTCAAAAGTTCAAAGAACCAAAATCAATGTTGTGAAGTCCAACATCTAGAAAAGACTTATTACCAAAACTTCAAAATGTCCCATCTCGGAAAGGATTAGTGGTTGCACAAATTTAGTGGATATATATGGTAAACCACAATAAGTTGTTTCGTGAAGAATATGAACCCTTTTTAGCTTGTTGGTATAATGGTTTCCTTCTCAATGTAAGAAAAATAGAAAATGGCAGACAGTATCACATACAAACACGTGAAGTGGAAGTTCACCATATCCCTTATCATCAAAGATTTGATATCCCATTATTGAAATATGAGAGATTTATGCCCTACTAATTATATATTGTCCCATTTTGAATTCCACAACTAGCTATATAGGTTTGTCTAAAGCACCGAGCTCTTTATGATGTTTTGACTAGCTCCTTGATCTACCATGTCTAAGCCAGTGGACTAATTCATCAAGAAGTATGGCACTTCTTCACTCTAATTTCAAGAATTGGCCAATGAGACTGGACGTGTAAGAACTAGGTTACAAGTTGTAGTGAAGTAAGTACAATATTAGGAATCGCATAACGCAAAAAATGGATTCAATCTCTCACTTTTTTGACCAAATTTAGAAAGACAATCATAACCGTAAAACGTTCAAACAGCAAAATACCAAGTTAGTCATTTTCATCCAAAATGTCAATCGCTATGGTATGGACCTCAACATATGCTGAGTTGTTTGACCACTTGCAAAATAATAATAATGATTTTCAATATCATTTTCATGACTTTTGTGACATAGAAAGGAAAATAAGTGCGGAGAAATAAGTCAAAAGGCAAGAGAATGAGCTAGCATAGTCATGGCCACAACAAAAATGATGGGCTCCTTTGGAATAGCATTTTCTATTAGTTTATTTGTTCTTGTACACCTTTTTGAAATATCACTTTTTTCTACTTTACTACAATTAAAAATAACATCTTTGGTTTTCTCTTTTTCGTTTTGATAATTTAGATTTAGATTATATAATTACCAGTGCAAGTAACAAAACATTTGGGTAAATTAGGGAACAAGAACATGGTTTTGTAAAAGTAACCAAATATATTAGGGAATAAGAACATGGTTTGTAGCATGACCATTTAAAAGCCAAACTCTGGGTAAATGACTTTTTGCTGTGGCTGTGGCTGTGGCTGGGTGTTAAAAAAACACAAAAAATAGTCCAAGGAACATGATTGTATTTGTGATCACTTGAATTAGGTGATAAAGGAGAAAGAGTTTGTCGTGAATGGCAAAAGTAATGTCATAAAGGAAAGTAGCATTCCTACCAATTAACTATGCACTTAAGTCCATGACCATCCATAATCCACTGGCTCAGGCTCACCTGAAAATAATTCAACTAGCATGGAAACCCTCCTAAGTGACGATTGTAAGTCATGCAGCACCATATGGCAGGCATGTTTGACACGCTGTTGTATGTATTCAGCAAAAATTGAAAAAGACAATTGTTGTACCCTACTCAAAGGCATACCTATCTATTATGGTCCAGTATATATAACAGTACTGCATGGTTTGCCTTTAGAATCAATGGAAAACAAATTGGTTTGGTTGCAGAAAAGAAAAGAAAAAGAACATATGCGATTGGATGGTGGAAATTAATTAATGTGAGTTTACTCTGTACGTAAACGACAGAATTGGAGAAGAGGACAAGGAGAATTTCAAATGGGGGAAAAGGCAGAGATCAGATGGATCGTGGACATTAATAAATAAAAGATTTTATTAATGTGTACCTTTAGGGTACACATTAATTTCTATTTTTGAAAAAAAAATTTCTCGAGATTTGAAAAAGTAACGACAGCTTTTTCAATTCTCGAGAAAATATTTCTAAAAATAGAAAGTTTAATGTATATCCTAAGGGCACACATTAACCGAACCCATAAATAAAGGCTTAACCTGAGTGGCATGCAGATGCAGTTCTACAAAAGCAAGAATGGATGATGACTCTGTTTGTAGGCTAAGCCCATTTTGGTAATGCCTTGTAGGCTAGCCCGTTTTCTTTTTTCTTTTTCAGAATGAAGACGAGGGCACGTGAGGACCCCTTGTTCATTGCATGTTTCTTTGTTGTGCAAGCGGCGAACATGCAGTGAAAGTGATGCACATACCATGGACCCCACTTCTTCATATGGCCCTACCATCTTAATTTGGAAGAAGATTAGATCGAAAGACTGAGATATCAGAAATAAAGTAGTGTCTGTGGGAGAGAAAGAGAGAGAGAGCAGAAATTTATTGATTAAATCAAATCAGATGGGTTCGGACTTCTGATTCTGATGGCTCATTGCAGCGTACCTTAGTGTCCAGGGTTTGGACCATTGTACAAGGGTCCTCCTGTATTTTTGTACGTTTTAAGGATGTAGCAGGAGCGAAACGCCACAGTTTTTTTTATCCTTTGTGATTGCTGCTGCAGTTTGCAGGTTATAGAATAGAACCAAGATTTGTTTTTCTCTCTCTTCACTTTAACCACTGCCACTTTCTCTCCTAAACAAATTGATGCCTGGGCCTATTTGGTTGGGTAGAGAAAACTAGCACCGGTTTTGGTCATTGACCTAAAGAGGTTGCAGCTGTTGTTGGGCCTTAGCCACTTGAGAATGAGGTGGGGCTATTTGGGAATTGGAACCTCCAATTCCATATGATGTTAGCCCACTTCAATTTTTGCATGTAAGTCCACCCAATCAATACCAGATCTCTTTTCCTTCGAGCTCAAATTTGATCAAAACCTGGCTCTTTTATGATATGAGCCTAGGCCTAGAGTTATAAATGGGCAAGAATGTCTTATCACTCTCTTTTTGGGACACGGGATTGCCCAGAGTGAGAGCGCATGTTAAACTGTGGATAAGACTCTTAAGAGTGTATTAAACGACAGCTTGAATCTCACCTTCAAGCCATAAAAACTTAAAATCATAGACAAACAATTCTAAATGAACCACTGTTCTTTCATGACCCATAGCAAGCTACTGTTTTAAGAATGATTCAAGAAATTGTCTTGTAATGGAAGGTAACTTTTCAATATGAACTTCAAGAGTTTTATGATAAAAGCAAATTACTCATTCACGGAAGAAAGAGGTACCAATAGTACAAGAACAACTTCAAAAAACCAGTCTACAATGCCTAAACTCCACATCTGGAAAAGCCACAAGCACATGGTGATGAATCATCATTCAGTTTGGCCAACAGAAATTCCATAGAAAGCTGAACTAATCATACTCTAATTCATCAGGAGTAATTGGCCGTTTAAGGGGGATGATGGACTTCTTTTCAACATCCCGAGATAATGCTTTCCTCATATCTGAAAACAGAACACATGGATAAAAAGATAAGAAGCAATACAAGTTTGGTAATACATCATCATCTGTTTTGTACTTGGATGTGAGACTCACCTAACCCATCTTCCTCCCCAGAATAATAGCGTAGCACTCTTCTATAGATTACATACCCAAGCTGAGAGATGAAAAACAAAGAAATGGTAAGTAAGTGAGCATCATCTTCACCGTTGAAGGGGAGAAATGACACAAGAAAACATCATATTAAATACTTAATACTGGCAGGGAAGGAAACATCAACACTGGTTAACAGAATTGGTCCCAGCAAAAGAGAAATGATGGGCGGGACCGAGAGTTTAGACAGGAATTTTCTTTTGGGGAAGCAATGAATAACATGTTCATGGCACATGGTAGCATTAGTTACAATGATTCCCCAATAAAAATGCAGTGGTAATAGATAGTTATGAAATGAGCAAAACTTAGGTATAGTTACTTAAATTAAAGCGCTAACAGCCTGACATTTTCCAAAAATATGTAAATTCAATGCAACTATGAGTTTGAATTTCATTGGGAAACCTAGTGTGCGTTTGGCTACCAATTAAAAAGCTAGCTTATTTTACTATTTAGCTTATTTTTACTACTATTCATGAGCTTCACTGCACTTTTTGGTACTATTCATAAGTCCCACTGTACTATTTCAGATAACTTTTACCTTTATCTACAGTACTTTCAGCAAAAAAATTTCAGTTTCAGCAAAATAAGCAGATCCCAAACAGACCCCTAATGTACTATACCTAAGTTTTGCCCTCATATAGTAAAAGAACTAAGCGTTATAATGTAAATTACTCATTTTGGTTGCAAAAGAAGCTACATCTTTTTTTATAGGTAGATTACACATGCACCCTTGGGGTCTTTTTTTTTTTTTTTTTTGCTAAGTAACGAAAATTTTATTAAAAAATGAAAAACAGCCAAACCAAGTACATTAGGAATGTACTATGGGGGCATAAATCAAAAACCAAGATTACAACGATCAAGTAAAACAAGAATGGAAGAACAAGAAAAATGACAAAAGACCACACTCCAATTGAGGAGAGTGTGTAAAAAGAAAGACTTAATCTCTAACATAGAGCGTTCACATCCCTCAAAGCTTCTAGCATTCTTTTCGTGCCAAATACACCATAACAAGCAATGAGGCACAATTCTCCACAACCCAATATTTCTATGTCGACCAAACTTACCTTGCCAAGACTCAAACAACTCAATAACCTTCTGAGGCATAACCCAATGAATTCCAAACAAACAAAACACCGACGACTACAACTCACAAGCAATGAGGCAATGAAGAAGAAGATGATCCACTGACTCCCCACACTTCTTACACATATAGCACCAATCAAGAACAAGCACACGTCATTTGCGAAGGTTATCTGTTGTTAAAATCTTACCTAAGGAAGCAGACCATGAAAAGAAAGCTACCCTTGGAGGAACCTTCGATTTCCAAATCATCTTCCAAGGGAAGGATAAGATGGTAGGAGTATAGAAAGAAAGATAAAATCCTCTAACCTCAAAACCTCTACTCCTTGCTGGTTTCCAACACACCCGATCCGAACCCAATCCCCATACTGTTGAAGAGTAGACCATATCCATAAATAGATCAAAGGGTTCTTGTTCCCAATCTTGTGGAGGACGACAAAATTTAACATCCCAATGAATCCTCCCACCAGACCAACACATAACCTCCGCTACTGAAGAATCCTTTGTTCTACTAATACAATAAAGTTCCAGAAAAGCCTCTTGTAGAGTACGGTCTCCACACCACACATGCTTCCAAAACTTCACTCTAGTACCATCCCCCACATCATATAGAAGTAGTTTAGAAAAACTCATCCAGCCACTCCTAATATGTCTCCATAAACTAACACCATAAGCACTGGTCACCTTTTTCGTACACCAACCACCCCAATCATTCTCATATTTCACCTCAATAACCCTCCTCCATAGAGCATCGGTCTCCATGCCATACCTCCATAACCATTTTCCTAACAAGGCAGAATTAAAACTCCTCAAACGTCTAATACCCAACCCTCCAACCTGCAGCGGCTTACAAACCTGAGCCCAACTGACTAAGTGTAATTTAGAGTCACCATTTATACCACTCCACAAAAAATCTCGTTGTAACTTCTTCATACGATTTGCCACCTTCCCAGATAAAGGCAAAAGGGAGAGGAAGTATGTAGGTAAGGAGGAAAGAGTACTTTTAATCAAAGTTACCTTACCCCCCTTAGATAGATACAACCTCTTCCACCCTGCTAATCTCCTTTCCATCTTCTCCAAAATAGGATTCCAAATTGACAACTCCTTAAATTTAGCTCCTAACGGTAGCCCCAAATATCTCAATGGAAGAGAGGCTTGCCTACAACCCAACATCCCCACCAGCACATCCATATTATGCACCACCCCTATAGGAACCAACTCAGATTTCCCCAAGTTAATACTTAAACCTAAGACCTCCTCAAATCTAGTCAAAATTGCTCTCAGACTAGCTATTTGCGTAGGATCAGCATCACAAAAAATAAGAGTTTCGTCAGCAAATAAAAGATGAGACACCATCACTGAAGTACCAGTCGTATTACCTACAGGGAAGCCTGAGAACTGACTAGTAGTAGCAGCCACATCCAACATACGACTCAAACCCTCCATAACAATATCAAATAGCAACGGAGACAAGGGGTCCCCTTGTCGAATCCCCCTAGAACTACCAAAAATATTAGAAGGACTACCATTAATCAGAATGGAGAATTTAACAGTAGAGATGCAACACATTATCCATTTTCTCCATTTCTCTGAAAACCCACAGCGCTGAAGCATATACATTAAAAAACCCCAACTCACATGGTCATATGCCTTCTCCACATCCAACTTACACAACACTCCTGGAACACCTGACTTCAATCTACTATCAATACATTCTGAAGCAATTAAAAAAGAGTCCAAAATCTGTTTACCTTTCACAAATGCATTCTGAGAATCTGAAATAAGCCCATGTGCCACCCTTCTAAGACGATTGGCCAACACCTTAGAAATAATCTTATAAATGCCACCAACTAAGCTAATAGGCCGAAAATCCTTGATCTCCACAGCATCCACCTTTTTGGGAATAAGAGCAAGGAAAGAAGCATTAAGACTCTTCTCAAACACAGCCTGAGTATGAAAATTTTGAAACACTGTCATAATTTCAGCCTTCAAAATACACCAGCAAGACTGAAAGAACGCCATAGAAAATCCATCCGGACCAAGAACCTTATCACCCTTAAAGTCTCTAATCACCCCAAACACCTCATCCTCATCAAATGGTCTATCTAGCCAAAGAGCATCTTCCTCCGAGATACAAGAGAACTCCACATCATCTAATAAAAGTCTATGAGCCACAGTTTCCGCATATAACTACCTATAAAAATGAGAAATACAACCTACTATAGCCTCTGAATCAGAAGACAATTCTCCATCCACCATAAGCGCCTATCAATGGAATTAAATCTTCTGTGAGAGTTAGCTATACGATGAAAGAGTCTGGTATTCCTGTCTCCTTCTCTAATACAAAGGACTCTAGACTTCTGCCTCCAACAGATTTCCTCCATCAGAGTAACTTTTTCTAATTCACCTCGAACTCTCACCAACTCCAGCCTTTCCTCCTCTAATAAAGCTCAACTATCCTCAATCATCTCTAAATCACTAAGCTCTTGCCACAATTTTCTCACCCGATCTTCAACATTTCCAAAAACCTCCACATTCCATTTCTTCAAATCATTTTTCAAGAACTTCAATTTATTGGCCAAAACAAAACTCGGAGCTCCTAAAACATTATAAGATTCCCACCAAGATCGCACCCTCTCCACGAAACCCTCATCTTTAAGCCACATATTCTCAAATCTAAACAGCCTCCTACCTCTCTGAAAGGAACCCCCCTCAAGAACAATCGGGAAGTGATCAGATAACAGCCTAGGCAAGCATTGTTAAGAGACAGATGGAAACTTATCCTCCCAATCTGCAGAAAACAAAAATCTGTCCAGCCTAGCTTTCGAAGCAACTTCACAGGTCTTGAAGTCATGACGTCACCCTCCACCTAACTCTTGCAAGAAGAATAAGCCATTTGTACAAGATCTCATTGGCAAGGTCACCTATTTTCTTTTTTTTTTTGTTGGGGGGGGGGGGGGGGGGGGGGGGGGGGGATGAAGAGTTAAATTGAAATGGGGAGACAGTTGATCATTTACTTCTCCATAGCCCAATTGCCAGAGAATTGTGGACTATGGTTTTTAGCCTATTTGGGATCTAGTGGGTGTTGCCGAAAGGTGTAATCAATTAGTTAGCTTATTGGAAAGTCCACTTCGATTGACATTGGAATATAGAAATATGAAAGGTGATTCTCCATTGTTTACTGTGGTGCATATGGCAAAGGAGGAATACTAATGTAGTGCATATGGCGAGAGAGGAATAGCAAAAGCTTTGAAGGGTGTGAAGGACCATTTTAGAGTTGAAATTGCTGTTTTTCAGATCCATGTTTGAAGGGATGACAGCATCAGAATTATTTTCAGTTACAAAATTATTAGTTGTGTACCTATTGTATACTTCCAGTGAACCTGGGCCATACGCCTCTTTATCTCAATAAAATACTCATATTTATCCCCAAAAAAAAAAGTTTTATTGAAACAAGCAGCCCTTGAAAAAGCTGCAAACAGTCAATACAAAGAACTGCAACCCACTGAGAAGCTGCAAACAAATCTATACAGAGGAAACAGCTAAAAGCCTAAAACAGCCAACTGCAGACCCTCAGAACTAAAGAAGAAAAAGAGAAAAAATCAATCAATCTAAAGACAACTTTCTAAACATCAACACAGGTATAGCTTCTGCTAACACAAACAGAACCATTTCTTCCAAAAACATTATCTGAAACTTTCTAATTGGCACAAATAATCTTTTTGTGAGAATAGATCATACATAAGTGCACCAAAAAATTAGGGACGGCACGGCATCCTGTATTATACATAGAGGTTCTTTTGCAAAGGCAATTACATAGGAACTTTATAATCTAAAATTGACATGAAGGGGGAGGGTCCCTTCTAGCACTGCCAAAGGATGACGGACACACTAGTGAGACAGCAGGTACTTTCCAGTAACTGCAAAGCTTGATCATGGCCTAAAACTTAAGCGGACACCCTAGGCTCTCAACTACTGAACGTGTGATTTTTCTGATCTATTTATATAGTTAGGATGTGTGAATTATAGGAGGGTAATCTCTTACCCACAAATTAAAATGGTGCCTCTTCAATCAAATTTAAAACAGTGAGGATCAAATAGTTGAAAACTGCAAGAGAAATATGGTAGCTGAGCAATCCTACAACTTTTCCAGAGGTAAAAGTTGATCCAAATTCTCACAAACTAACAAAAAATTCCCATTTCCTTTTCTGGCTTCCATCCTTGATAGCAAAGATATAGAAATGATCCAAAGATATTCCATTGTGCAGGTCAGTGCAAATAGTTGTAGTAACAACCAACTAGCGGGGATACAATTTGTTCACTAGAAGGAGATGCAGAGATTCAGCACATAACAATTATAAGTAATGCTCTCTGCATATATAGCTATGATGATTTGAAGAATAATCTATCAGACATTGCAGTACTGTGGTTGCCACAAAATAAAATGTATGATTTTTCTTGGGAGTCTCAAATGGTATCTAGTCCACATGGACGTGGTCTTCAGGAAGCTACATCGATGTCAAGGTTGGAAATTTAAGAAGTTCATAGAAAATATCTAACCCCTTGATGCGGAACATAATGGGAACCCCATTTGAAGACTTATAAGCGGTGAGGGAAAGCTAGTTCTACTGCTCAAGCATTAATTGGGGATGTTTCAAATGATGGAGAGCTCTCTCTCTTGGGACCTTGCTTAGATAGTCTAAGTAGAATTGATGGCCAAGAGATACGAAAGAGAAATTTTATAAGTATAATACCTATAAAGTGAAAAGAAAAATTTTATAAGACTACTATATGACCAACTTATGCTCTATGATACCAAATATTGGGTTGTTTGGAAGCAACATATTCATAAAATAAGTGTAGCTTAAATGAGAATATTAAAATGGATAAGTGGAAATATACAGAAAAATAGGATCCAAAATGAGGAAATTCGCTTAAAGATAGGGGTAGCTCCTATTGATAAAAATATGCAAGAAAGTCGCTTGAGATGTTCAAAGGAGAGCAATTAATGCACAGGTAAGAAAGAGTGAGTTCATCCAAGTGAGGGAATTAAAAAAAGGTATAGGAATATCCAAATTAAAGGGTCTTATTGATTAAGTAGCAGAAAGTATGACTTCATATAGACTAGAATAAAGGAAACTAATACATGTAGCCAACCCTAACTAATCTGTTGAGGATCCATACCTAACCCAAAATTTTGGGATTATGGCTTGTTATTGTTGTTGTTATATGGGGTGGAATCATTTTTATGGCTGCATTCAATTGAATGTTGGCACATGTACTTCTGTTCTTTGTGGTCTGTTGGTGGTGTGGGGAAAGTTTCTTGAGGGATGATTTCCCAGCTCTATATAGTATAGCTTAGGAACTGTTGCGGATTATTTGAGGTGTAATAGAGAGACTATGCTTTGGTATATTAAATTTACAAGAGCTATTCATGATTATTGATTGGGAGGTGGATATAGTGGCTGCATTCATTCATGAGTTTACTCTAATCATCAAAAAGATTAGGAAGGGGGCTGCTGATCAGATATATTGGAGACCAACTAAGAAAGGCAATTTTGAGGTGAAATTGTTTTACAAAGTGCTGTGTGGTAGCTGTCACCTTCTGTTTCCTCTGGAGGAGTATTTGTATGGCGCCTGTCCTGACTAAGGTAGCATTCTTCACTTGGACTCCTGCGTTGGGGAAGATCCTTACTTTGGATAATTTACGTCAACGCAGAGTGGTTGTAGTTGATTGGTGTTATATGTGGAAGAAGAAAGGGGAGAGTGTTGACCACTTCTTACTTCATTGTGAGTTTGCTAAGGAGTTGTGGTCTTTCATCTTTTGTTTTTTGGGGTGTAATGGGTGATGCCAAGTAGGGTGATTGAGCTATTGCAGTGTTGGAATGGGGGCTTTGTCGAAGGTGATCCGGGAGTTATTTGGGGGGCTGTTCCTTTATGTCTTATGTGGACTATATGGAGGGAACATATAAGCAAGCTTTCAAATATTTAGAACGAAGCACAAGGGAGCCAAAGCTGATCTGTTTGCGTGTCATGTTTGATTGGATGGTTGCACTACCAGGCCATTCCTATTCCTCTTTTTAAAATATTCTTGAGTGATGTAATTTAGCTTGAGGCTGTCCTTCTGTAAAGCTTGTGTATTGCTAGGCATCCTCCTTTTTAATTTTAAATATAAAAATTTTATTTACTTCTCAAAAAAAAAATTTAATTGTCCTAAAAATGAAAAGAAAGAGTGATATGAACATCCTTAAACTGCAAAATTTTGCCAGACCAAGGTTGAAGCTCCAGAATATATCCAAAAGTTTACGAAGTATTCATGCATGTGAAAGTACTGGAAATGACAGCATTAACAGATCAAAACTTCATACAATGACAAGAAAGGGGGGAGAGGGGGATCCTAATACCTGCAAGAAGTTAGATACCTAGAATATAGATACCTAGAATAACGTTCCTGCATTTACATTTCGGTATGAAAGCAACAAATCTCCAAGTTGAAAAGAGAAGTTAAAAGAAATCACCTTTTCATACATCTTTATTGCAGGTGTGTTTGATGCTCTAACAAAAAGATCAACGAAGTAAGCCTTGTCACTGCCAGGAGAAAGTTCTTATTAGTATATAGAAAAGACAAAGCTTAGAAAACTACTCACCAGTCACAATGCTTGTAAGTGACTAAACAAGCAAACATACAAGCCAGTGAGAGTTTCTAGATGCATCAAAAAGAAAATTCTGCAAAGATGGTCCCTATACAAACAGTTTAATTCAATAACAACATATACTTAACAAAAACTCAAAAGCTTAAAACTCCCTGCTCTATGTCAAGACATTAATCAACATGAAATGTAAAATTGTAGTTGCAAAAAGTAGGTACAAGCACAGAAATGCAGTTATAACACTTAAAAAAGGTTAATACCTTTATTAAGTAATCACCCTAAAAAGTTTGCTAGTTTCATAATTGGCAAATCTACATAGAAAAAGCCCACGTCCACCTCCTTCCTCTCCCTCTTCTTCCCCTGCCTAGACCCAAAAAAAAGAAAAATTCAAAAATTTTAACATCTCATTGAATGGTGTAGGTTTATATCATTGTGACCCATGCTGATATCAAAGATGTCCATAACTACACAAGATCTACACTTTGCACAGCCCAGATTGATCAATAGCAACCTAAAGTAACACCTTGCACTTCCACAAGCTTTTCTATCAATTAGATTCAATGTAATGTCCATTTTGGCTGCTTTAGGAGTTCATGACAAGCCCAAAAGCTCAAATTTTCCTCTTTAACAAACTACAATAACACAAGATAAAAATAGCTTTTTACTAGGGGAAACACTTAAAATCTAATCATTTCCCATTACAGTCAACCTAAGACTTTAACGAAAAACTGTCTCTTCTGACTCCAGTGGACCCATAATCTAACATAAACGATCATGGAACTATCTATACTTCCAAAATCTGCTGCACAAATTGCAATATAAGAAGCCAAAATACAGCAACCATTCCTACCAAAATTTATAATTTTACGAGCTTGTAAGACTGCAAACATCTTTCTCGGGGAAATTTGAGCCAGCAACAACAACAACAATATATATATATATATATATAAAAATTGAATTGAAGCCAATCTTTCGTGGTAACCACAACATACATTGATACGCAAGGACGACAAACATATAAAACTTTGAAAAACTAAGCTGTAAGTGGTGGTTGACGTGGCTTCTCAATGCACAATTCTGAAATGTAAAATTGGTTAGACCGACAACCATTAAAAGCTGCAATCAAGAATCAATATAGGACCCCAATGTGAAAGAGGTTTCAATGTTGATCCTAACATTCCCTGGATCTATGGGATGCAAACAACACAAAATAGTGAGCAAAAGAGATCAAGGTTGTGTCCACGAGTTTTATTACGAAAGCTACTAAGAAATCACATTCCATCACTAACAACATTGAGTTTATCTCATCGAAATTTTCAGAATCATTACAAAAATAGCATATGCGCAAAAAAACATGAAAAATATAGAAATCAAAACAAAGAAGCTGGCAACAGAGAAAGAAATTTACATCTTGTCACTGATATCTTCTAACAGGTTCATCAGTTTCTTGGCTAATTGCTGCCTTCTATATTCTGGAGCAACGGTTACCGCAGTTACGTGACCATGCCAACACTCCCCTTGCCCTTCAACTTTTCCCATAACTACACAGTAAATAAAATTACATCTAATCTAAATGAACCCTCCATTTCTATAATTGCAAGTAATTTTAAAAACAATATTAACCAGGTAAAGAGAGCGAGCGTACTGTAACCCATGATTCGGTTACCGGGGGCTTCGGCGACATGGAAATAGTCGGGCCATCTTGCTAAATAGGTCATGTAGAAGGACATGTTGAACTGTATCGTACAGTATATAAAAATCTTTAGCAAATTAAAGAGACAATAATTAAATTTTTGGGATAGAAAAAAAAAAACAAACAGTGAAGAAAGAAGAGGTTACGGTTTCAGTGAGGTGGTCTAGGTTGACCGAAGTGAAGCGAAGAAGATCGTTGCAGCTAAATCTGCGTATCGTCGTCATCTCTTTCTCTTTGTCTCTCTACTCTCTAGACCAGCTCGCTTTTTTCTTTTTTTCTTTTTGTGTGCGCAGTGCGCTCTTTTGGTTGCTGTTGCTGCTGCTAATTCCTTGCTATAACTGACCCGACCCGGTGGACTGTGTTTTAATTTACGGGTCGGTGGCGGATTGGGATTCCAACCGAACAATCTCTAAATCTAACGGGTCTATTTAGAATCTTAACAATTTTGACTTGGCGAGTTGGATTTTTTTTTTTTTTTTTTTTTTTATAAGAAGGGGTTGGCAAATTCAATTGACTATACAAAATTATTTTAAATAAATTGAATAATTGTTTTCTCCCTTTAGTACAAAATGAAAGAAAAAGTTATCACTTTTATTAGAAATAATTTTAAATACTACATTATTTTTTATTTGAATGATTGAAATTTTATCACACTTAAAAAAGCAAAACATCTTAGAATCTGAAATTAGACTTATACATATAATAAGATCAATATCAAAATCGTAAAGAGAGAAGAAAAGTGAAATGAAAAAAAAAATACAAATATAAGGAAAGAGATGAGAGAGAAAAAAGAGAGTCATAAGTAAGGTAGAGTTTTGCAATATGTGACGGGTTAGAAATATCTCAATTCGCTATTTAACCTGACCCATTAATTTATTTGTCTAACATGCCAACCCGACCCACCTCACTTAATGGACTCGCACAAATTGGGCTAGGTTAGTGTGAGTCGAGGGGGTGCAGGTCTACTTGTAAGAGGTTAAGGCTTTGCTCTAGTGCAATGGAGCCAACACAATACAAACAAATTACTAGTTTTTAACATGTGTCTGAATCGTGTCAGATCCAATTCATTGAGTAGAGTGTTAAAAGTTTTTTTCATTTAATTTTTATTCGAAGACGACCGGAACTTGGGCTCATCATCAAACAATCTTACACATTCAATAAACTACAAATAATAATTAATATCATATGAACCTACTCACAAACTTACACAATTAAAATTTAAGTCTATATAGCTATATTTATAGACAAGTATTCATATTCAAGTCACGTGTTTATGAACTTGTTCACAACATATTATTATATTTGGATTTGACTCGTTGAATAGTCGAGCCTAAACAAACCATTTATAGATAGTTTGGTCCATTAATAGCGTTATTTTTTTACTAGTTTAACAAACCAACCTGATTTAGACCCATTGCAACATAATCGGACATAGTTCGAAAACCCAACATACAACCACCCCTAAATTTACCTAGCAAAAACTAACTATGAAACGAGTTGCCTACTTAAGCTTCAATTTTGGTCATAGGGCTTAAGCAAAACTTTTGGGGCAAAAGTGATTACATCTAACTGTGTTTGTTGCCTGAAAACAAAAATTTAACTGGGATATCTCAATCTTGAATTTGGAAACTACTTGCACATTCGACTCTGAAAGTTAAAAGTTAAAACTCAAAAGTGATTTATGTGTTGTTTATAGAGGTAGGCTTTAAAGTGAATCGTATATAGGAAATATTAATGTTTAAGATAAAGAATAGACTACATTGAAGAACAAATTAAAATATTTGCCAACATAAACAATGCAGCTTTCTCTATCTTTTCTTTGACCACGAAAAAAAGATTTGTGATTTTGGTATTCATCAAGTAATAATTCTTTTGGTTTTTATTGGATCCTTACTAATGTGATTTTTTTTTAAAATATTGGAATTTTGTATGAAATTATCTCTTAAAAAAAAATAGAGTCGAGTACTAAGAACATTTCCATCAAGTGTGCCAAATGTCAAATATTTGGCATTTGACACACCAAACACCAAAAAAAACTCCCACATCAGGTATTTCAATTTCTAAAAATTTTGGCATGGGTGTATAGTACCATCTCAATTTTGAGACAGTCTGTTCACAGATTGTAAATTTTTTTTGTATTATACTCTCTCTCCTATCTGACTTTAATTTCTCTATCTTCCTCATTGCTTTTCTTTATCACAGCCTCTCCTCTTTCCTCTCTTCCTCTCTAACCCAGCCGCCCTCCTCCCTTCATCACTCACTCTCACTCTAGCCTCTCTTCCTCTCTCTAGAATACACCGCTAATCTCGCCACCAAACCACCGACCTCTCCTCCACCTTGTCACCACCTCATCAGGCTGTAGATCACACAAACAAAACAAAACCCATAAAATCACCGGCCTCTCCTCCACATGTGTTGCCACTCGATCAGCCTTATCCTTACCCTCCATCGTCACCAACATCAGTGGATTGCTTGGTTTTCTGGGTTTTATTTTTTTGGTTTATTGGGTTTTATTTTTCTGGTTTTTATTTTATGGGTTGATTAGGTGGCATTGATTGTGATGGTGGTTGGGTTGTGGTAGTCCAGTGGTAGTTGGGTTGTGTTGTTTTAGCCACTCACAACGGTGGGTCTTGGGTAATTTTTCAAATTGGGTTCATGGGTTTTGGATTGTGATTGTTGTTGTATGATAGTGCTGGTTGGAATTTTTGCGGTGGTGGTTAGTGTTTTTTTGTAAATGGATTTGTTTGGGGTATTTGGCTAGATTTCTTTGGTTTTGTTTTGAATTATATTTTGGGTTGTGAGCGGTGGTCGTGGTTGTTGGTTGGTGTCGGTGGGTAGTGGCTGTTGCCTGTTGGGTGGCCACTGTTTTGTATTGGGATGAATTTTAAGAAAAATATTATTTTAATGTGTTATATATATTATTTTAATGTATAGAATAGAAAAATAAAACATGTGAGTTAAGGCGTAGTAAAATAGTATGTTAAAATAATAAAGTTGTATTTATTTATTTATTTATTTTTTTTGAGGAGCAATAAAGTTGTATTTTTTATGTGAGTAAAATAACTAAGAAAAAAAGCATTATTTAGCGCAAAAAAAAAATAAAATAAAAAAGTCCAATTATCTGATCAGAGATATATATATATATATATATATTTATTTTTTCTTCTTATTCTTCTTCTTCCTCGAAACAAGCCCTAGCGAGAAAGAGAGAGAGTGAGAGAACGGAGATGGACCTACTGAAGCAAGAGATCCTGAAGAAGAAACAATCTCTGAAAGAAGACACAGGCGGCCGTAAATTCTTCAAGCGCTCCGAGCTCGAACAGAAACAAATCCAGAAGCTTCGCGACCAAGAGAAACTCGAACTCCAAGCCAAATCTAACCGCCAATCCTCTTCTTCAACCACCACTACCAACGCCGCCGCCACCGCCAATACATCCTCCACAACCGACTCCACAACCGTCGCCGCCACGTCGTCCCTCACCGACGAACAAAACATCGATAACCTCGTTCTCCCTCGACATGAAGTGATCCGCCGCCTCCGTTTCCTCAAGCAACCGATCACTCTCTTCGGCGAGGACGATACGGCTCGGCTCGACCGGTTGAAGTACGTGCTTAAAAACGGTCTCTTCGAGGTCGATAGTGATATGACTGAAGGACAGACGAATGACTTTCTTCGCGATATTGTGGAGCTGAGGAAGCGGCAGAGGAGTGGGATGATGAGCGAGAGGAAGCGGCAGAAAGGAGAGGAGGAGAAAACGGAGGATAAAGACGGAGGTGGAGGAGAAGATGAATTGAGCGGCGGAGAGGGCGGGTCTGACGGTGGTGTCGATAACGATAAGGATTTGAAGCGAATGAAGGCAAATTTCGATGAATTGTGTGAGGAGGATAAGATTCTGGTGTTCTTTAAGAGGCTATTGACTGAGTGGCGCCAGGAATTGGATGAGATGGGCGAGGCCGAGAAGCGGACCGCCAAGGGGAAGTCTATGGTGGCCACTTTTAAGCAGTGTGCTCGGTATTTGAATCCGCTGTTCAAGTTTTGCAGGAAGAAGGTGAGTGGTTTTGAATTTCCAAGTTTGGATTTTGTTTGGTTCTAATAGTTGCCATTGTTAAATTTTGATTGATTCACTTGGTTTTAGTATGAGTAGCCTATGAATATGTGAATTGAAGTATTGAGAACTAGGGTGATAAAACTATTTGACTTGTGATCTAGTGTTGGGTTCAAGGCTCATTGGGTGTGTGTGTAACTTTATCATATATGAAAAAACTATGTGTCATGCCCTTGATTTTTTGATAAGTTATGGAAATTGGTAAAAGATTAAGAGAGTTGGTGCACAATGTGATTTTAATGCAAATTGAAGAGTGATGAAAATTGATTTACTTTGACCTATCAAAAAAACAAACAAAAAAACTGATATACTTTCCAAATTGTGTAACCTTTAAATAGAGAATGTAAGAAAATTCTTTTAAGATAGTTTCAGTTCAGCTCTAAAAGAAAATTTCAACTTATAGTTCCCAATACTCAATCACGATATGTAATATGCATTGAGATTTGGAAGCGTTATTCTGGCCATGTTTTGAAATTGAATTGAGTAGTATTGCCACTACCTACATGTAAAAAACCAGATATCTGTTTTTTTTTTTTTTTTCTCCCATCAATACTACTCATATGCAAACAACAAATGGTGAGCCTTACTTATATATATATATATAAAAGAAATGGAGAGCCTTGTTATTTTGTTATATTGTATAGAAAGGAGTGTGATTTGTTGATCAATTCATTTTCAGCCCAATCTTAGACCCTATACTGTATGAAGCAAATAGATATATGTGGAATCATTAGTTGCTTGGGTTTACTTCAGTGTTGAAGGTTTATTAAGTGCTGATCAGTTTGTTGATAGGCTTTGAGTTTGAAGGATTTTTATGATGACATTTTATAGCATTGTTGGGACCTAGTGGAGACTGGAGAAGGATATTTTGGAATCCTTTTAGTAGGAATCTCATGACTTTGGAAGCTTTGAGAAGTCCTTGAATGCTTCTTTTATTACTCTTGTGCCTAAAAGACAGATACTAAAATATAAGGGACTTTCACCCCTATCAGTCTGTATTGGAACACTTACATGATTTTGGTGAAGGTTTTGTTTTGAGACTCTGTCGGGGTTAAAAGTTAATACTTAATATGGGAAAGACCTAGGCCCGATTAGGGAGGTTGAAGAGGTAGAGAAGTTGGCTGGCTTGATGTGGTATACTACCCATGAAATTCCTTGGAATGCCTTTGGAGTCTCCTTCAAGGATTCTCCTTCAAGGATTAGTGTACTATGGAATTTTGTTAGAAAGGATGGAAAGGAAATTAACTAGATGGAAAAAAATTTATCTGAGGCCGGAAGGCCTCATGCTCTGTAAGAGCACCTTATGTAGTTTATCCATCTACAACCTCGATTCATTTACTATCTGGGAAGCACGAACGCGGCGCCAGAGGCGCCGCACCCGCGTCAGACGTGGTGCGACGCGGCGACGCAGGAGGGACGCCGCTGACCCCGCGTCAGTGCTGCGTCTGCCACGTGGTTTTTTTTTTATTTTTATGCCGACTCGAGCCGACGCGGCGAGGACTCGGGCCGATTCACGCTGAAGAATCAATTGGATGTCTCGTTGCAAATTCTCTTCACCATCGGAGGTGTTTGCCGACGCATTCCTGATCTCATCGGAGCCGATAATCTGATTATCGGCTTCATCGGCGACCTTTGTCGAGTGGGCTAGTGTCGGACAGCTACCGAGAACAGCTTGAGGAAGCATTGACTCGGCAATAATTACATCGGAGATCTTATTACCTCTCACAGAACTCGCCATGACTGATGCCAAAGATATCCCTGGGATTTGGGTTTCGCGTGCTGGAAAAGAAGCGGAGGAAGTGAGCTGTTTTGTTTTGGGCCGCCAGATAGAGATGGGCTTGGGTTTAAAAGTGTGGACCTGTTTGGCTTTGACTGGGTTGAATGGGGCTGTAGACTTAAAATAATCTTCTGTGGGCTTAACATTTTGGCCTACTTCCTGGACTTTGGACCACTTAACTTCCCATCTACCATCTGGTCCACGGTCCAATCTCAAGCAAACATCCAGAGATAAATCAGTGCCACCGCTAGTTTTATACTTTTATTTAGTTAATAGTTATAACTTATTAGTAATTTGTGAATCTGTGATTTGTGAGTGAATCTATGAACTTGGGTTTGATTTATTACTCATTGTGAACCAGGCCTCATGAACTTATTACACATGAAATATTTTAGTTTCAATATTGTGGGTTGTATTTAATTTATGAACATCATGTTTTAATTATTATCTAACATTGCTTTTAAATTTGATATATGTTTATATAATGTGAAAAAGAATGCTTAGCAATATATTAAAAATATAAATAAAAATATTTTTAATAATTTTTTAATCGCCGAGTCCCGCCGCACCCGCACCCACCTTTTTCAAAAATTGCCGAGTCCCGCACCCGCACCCGCACCCGCACCCGAGTCCCGAAACGCACCCGTGCTTCATAGTTTACTATTCCTATTAATGTAGCAAATAGGATTGAGAAGCTCCAAAGGAACTTCATATGGGGTGGGATGATTGAAGCATTTAAGTTTCATCTAGTATATTGGAATATGGTTTGGACCTTTTGGCTTATGGGCTCCTATAATCCCTTGGCATAGCATCTAGAGACTTAACTTTTTCTTCACATTGTCCTCTAACTTAGTTAAATATTCAAGACCTAGTCTTCTTCATATCTTCCCCATCTGGTGTCTTGGCTTCCCTATAATGCGTGATTGCTGCAATTCTCAACTTCATATGCTTGGAGGAATTGGTGCCTGTTTTATTTTCTCTCTTAGTCTAAATGTGGTGTATAGGTTGTCAGAGATGACCCTTTCTGCTTATAGATATCTATTTCAAGCCCCCTGTGATAGAAAGCCTGAAACTTTTGAGTTGTGACTGAACTTTACCTGATGAGTATAGCATTTAGAAGGCCTTTTTATTGAGGCCTTGCTGGAAAACCATTTCAGTGCATAAACCTCTCTCTCTTTCTCTCTTTGAGTCCTTAGGAATTTCTTAACCTAAAATCTAATGTAATCCTGTCAATCCTTTTAAGACCTGATCTTAGGCTGCGGGACTCACAACAGCTATATTTGTTGTCAGTAGTCTTTCCTTGTCGATTTTACTTTGAAACAAGTTCCAAGTTCCATACCTTGAAGCCTACATGGATCACTTCTCACAAGTCACAGCTGATTATAAAATGCTGTATTATATGTATTTTCAATTTTCACTATGTTTGAGAGGATATCCACATGATGCTGTGCATGTACATTTATATATACATACAAACAAACATATAAATCCTTTTATTTTCTTTAAATTTTCTGGTTGGATTTGGTGTTGACTATTGTTGCTTTCTTTGTATAAAGCACACTGTATTGGGCTCATGTTAGTTCTCTTTATAGGTTCTTCCTGATGATATTTGCCAAGCATTGATGTTGGTGGTTGAATGCTGCTTGAAGCGAGACTACTTAGCTGGAATGGACCATTATATTAGGCTCGCCATTGGAAATGCACCCTGGCCTATTGGTGTCACTATGGTTGGTATCCATGAACGTTCTGCCCGTGAGAAGATCTACACCAATAGTGTGGCCCACATTATGAATGATGAGACAACTAGGAAGTACTTGCAATCAGTGAAGAGATTGATGACCTTTTGCCAACGACGGTACCCAGCATTGCCATCCAAAGCTGTTGAGTTCAACAGCCTGGCAAATGGTAGTGACTTACAATCTCTGCTAGCAGAAGAGAGTATTTCTGGGGGTAATCTAGCCTCTGAGGAAAGGCTTCGAATAATACCTGCTCCAAATGAGAGCTAGCTGTTATGTATTCTATGATCTGTTTATGGGATATTATTGCATTTCAATGTTCCATGTGCCATCCAATTCTTAGCTTTGAATGGTAAAATCCACTCTTTGACCATGGATGTTGTTTTCATTGATTGTGTACCAATATAAATGCAGAAAGTGAAGTTTTAGTGACTAAATACTTAAATACTTTCGTTCGTATATATGTTTTTTTTGTCCTTTAATTCATTCTTATGTGGGGATAGGTAGCTAAGAACAATACATTATTATTATTATTTATAGTGCTCCATGAGTTCTTTCACTGTGTTGGGTCATGACTCATGGGGTGTTCCTTCGGATAGGGGTTTTTTTTTTTTTTTTTTTTTTTTTTTAATGTAAATAATGAATAGGGACAGTTATATATACTTTTGGTTTTGGATAATCAGTGACAAGAAACATATATAAAGCCCTGAAGTGGAAAAAAATATGAAGCTCCTACAGAATAGTCCCGGCTTCACCCATGCCTGAATTGGACGCGGAATTCTATGAATCTCACTCTCTTACTATAAGTAATATAATATTAATATAGTTGTGATTTTGTGACAATGATTGTGGTGTTTTGGACTGTTGATAAGTTACAGACATTATGGAATAAATCAGTATATTTAACTCGTAATTATAAGAAGAATATTCACAACACATTAGTCATTCTATTCATTTGGGATAACCTAAAATAAAATGTGTAGGCCTACCATGTTATGTACACTCAAATCAAAGATAATGCACTATTTTTTACCTTACAAAAGTAGGGAGATCTGAATGGGAAGAACCAAATAATGCTACTAAATTATAACACTTTTAGCGAAGATGACGCTTGTAAGAGCATTCTCATTAAGCGTTTTATATGCTTTATTTTAGCATTTTTGACCAAAAAGCTTGCTCCATTAAGGGTTTTAAATGCTATAATTTTTGGCATTGATGAACAGTGCGGTCCCATATTTGAGACCGCATTGTTCACCAGTTGTAAAATTTATATTGTTTTTTATTCAAGTGGGGCTCACTTTTTTTCTTTTCTCATTTCTCTGCTCTCTCTCCCGTCTCACCATTTCTCTGCTCTCTCGCTCCCTCTGCTCTGCCTCCAAACCCATGGTTGACAGTCAATGACCGTCCAAATCACAAACCCATGGTTGATTTGTGACTAACCCCAAATCAGCCACTGACCATCATCGCGGCGGCCCAAGGCGAGCAAACCGTGGCGGCCCACGGCGAGCAACAACCCCAAGGCCACTCGCGATCTGAACCAACCGACAGCCACACATGCGATCTGAAGCCACCCACGGCAATCCATGGTGATCTGAACCCACCCACGGCCACCCACTGCAATCTGAACCCCACCCATGACGAGCCACGACCACCACCGGCCCACGGCAATCTGAATCCCACGGCAATCTGAAGCCTACAAGCCGATCTTGAGAGAGAGGATAAGCTTTCACTGCTAGTGGGTTTGTTGGTGGTGGCGATGGTGGAGGTTTCTTTTCTTTCCTTTTTCTTTTTTTTCTGCTGTGGTTGGTGGTGGTGAGTGGATTTGGTGGTTGTGGGTGGATGTGGTGGTTGTGGGTGTGGAGGTTTCTGCTGTGATTTTTTCTTTTTTCATTTTTTGTTAGTGGTGGTTGTGGTATGGGTGGTGGGTTTTTGGTCAGTGGTTGGTAGTGTGGCGCCGGCAATGCTGTGAGAAAGAGAGAGACAAAGGAGAGAGAGAGACAGAGGAGAAAGAGGAAAAATAAAAAATTATTGAAAAATAATAAAGAAACATTATTTAAATGAAATGGTAAAAAAAATAGAAGTTTTGATGCAGGTTGTATTGAAAAGTGGTGTGTTATATGTTATAAAATTGAGTTTTGAGATGCTAAATGCTATATTTTTTGACATGTTTGATAAGAATGCTCTAAAGCTTCTTTACCCAAACCGCCTAAAAAAAAATCCAATTATTTGTTCAAATTCAATAATCAATGTGTGTAGTTGATAATTGAATCCACTTTACATAGGATTTTGCTTATTTAGCAAACATAAAGCAGATTGCAAAGTCTGCAAAAATTTGTTACATATAATGGGTCTAGAACCTGAGAAATTATATAGTCCTCTGGTGGATCACGTCACTTGTCCACCATTCCACTAAAAGACTCACACTTGTTTAAAATTGCTGAGTCAGTAATCTGTTTATGTTTTGAAAAAATTTCTAACTCAACAATTTTAAATAAGTGGGAGTCTTTTAGTGGAATGGTGGACTACGTCACTTGTCTACCATGAAGACCTTATAATTTCTCCTAGAACCTATCACCTTAAAGCAACCCCCATTTGTCGATCTTCTTATTGGATTGATTTTTTATTTTGTTTTTCAACAATTGGATTTATGTAGCACTCCTCTTTAAGTATTAGACCATTTTAGTTACTTTGGGGAAACAAAAAGAAAATACCACCAAATTACATTTAAAACCTTGTATTTTCTTAATTGTTTCAAATTAAACTCTAAAATTTTAATAAATCTCAAAATGAAAACTTATGGTTTCATTAGTTTTAAATTGAATGTCAATTAAACTCAAAATTTAAACCATTAAAATCTAGGATTTAAATTGATAGTGTGGGGTACAGAAATTCAATAAGGTGATCATGCCACGTGTCATACCCAAGGCCGATGAGGCCAATACAGTTTCGAGAAGTCCATATACTCAGATGGTAAGGCTGGAAAGGCGGGCCATGGCCACGTCAATGGCACATTACAGGAGGGGGCCACATTGTAGAGGAAGAGTTTCAGAGAGGTTGTTAGCCCTGACGTGATTAGAGGGATGGTAGCTGCTACCACATTTAATGCACCTCATCAAACACCTTAACTGCATTTATGTGGAGAAGACCCTGAACAGTGTTATCTTGGTTGCCGCAACTCACAGAAGACTTGGGAGGGCATTTGATGGTACAAGCACTTGAGTAATGACTTACATAATCAACAAATGGAGGGCCAAGATCAGTCAAAGGAGGCTATATAATGTGAGAGATCCTCTAGGGACAAGGGGTCATCTGAAAAAAAATCTAAAAAGCATTGTAACACAAAGAACTGAAGTTGTAATCAAGTTTAAGAAGAATATACTCTAGACTAGACTACTCTCCTCGGACTTTGTCGAGGAAGGATTTCTTCGCATAAAACCTGTTTCCTTTGTTTTATTTCAATCTTAAATTCATTATGCGCGTTGTCCAACTCACTGAAACATAGTTTTCAGCCCACTTTTTGAAAATTCATTGTGTTGGGTTCTTTGGACCTGAATCCTTCTACCTTTTGGGCTCAGGAACCAAAATGCTGCCTTTACAATTGGCGCCGTCTGTGGAAAGGCTTGAGCTTTAGTGAGATCAACGTCTAGCTATGATAGGTTCGGGGTCCAACCGGGAGAAGTCTGTTGGTTCTCAATGTCAGGACCAATTTCTCAATCTTGAACGAAGGAGGGACCCTGAGGTTAGTGTGCACACCACGCATACTAGTAAGAGCCAGTCTCGAGGTGAGAGTTACATCTCTCATGAGGAGAATACTAGAAGCATGCAATTGGAGATTGATCTTCTTCGCAGGAGGCTACACTATGAGCAACGGAGAAGGACTCTCTCAGATTTTGACCCTTCTTTTGATGATGATAGAGATGGCAGTTACAGGCCCAGGTCAAGGATTCCACCCAGCGAGTCTTTTGCGTGTGATGAGGATCACCATTACGAGCGCAAGAATAAGAGCCCGTCTCGTAAAGGCCTAGGAAATGATGCTCTAAGTAAGGCGTTGAACCAAATTTCCAAGTCACCTTTTACACGTAGAATTGAAAGAGGAAAGCTTCCTTGTCGGTTTACTCAGCCAATGTTCACCATGTACAATGGTAGAACAGACCCTGTAGAGCATGTGAGCCACTTCAACTAGAGAATGGTTGTACACTCCAAGAATGAGGCCTTGATGTGCAAGGTGTTTCCATCCATTTTGGGGCTTGCGGCGATGAGGTAGTTTGATGGCCTGAGTGAAGGCTTTATCAACTCCTTTAAGGAGCTTACTCGGGCGTTTGGGGCTCGTTTTTTTTACTTGCAGCAGTGTTCTTCGGCCTTTAAACTCCTTGTTGTCCATGACCATGCGGGAGGGAGAGACCTTGAAAATATATTCTGATAGATACTAGGAGATGTTCAATGAGATTGATGAGAATTTCGACGACGTGACCATAAGGACTTTTAAGGTCGGCCTGCTCGCCGAGCATGATTTGAGAAAATCTCTGACAAGAAAGCTTGTTAAGAGCGTGCGTTAGCTCATGGATCGTATCAATGAGTATAAACAGGTCGAAGAGGATCAGCAACAAGGAAAGGGAAAGGCTAAGGTGATCCCTTAGGAGCGGGAGGATTTCAGGTCGGATAGGTACAATAGCAGTCGACCTCAAAGAGATTTTGCCGGTCACCCTGGCTCGGCTGCCATCTAGATGGTTAGTATTGTATTTCGAGAACTCATGCATCAGGTTTTAGAAAAAATTAAGAATGAGCCATACTTTCGGTGGCCAACTAAGATGGGAGGAGACCCCACGAAGTGCAACCAGAGTCTTCATTGCCAGTACCACTAGGAACGAGGGCACATTACCGAGGATTGCAGGACTTTGTGGAGCCATCTGGAGCAACTAGTTAAGGCGGGAAAATTGAAGCAATTCTTGTATGAACCCAACGAACAGGGTGGTCAGACAGGGTCGGGGGCTCAGAGAGATACTTTTACAAGACTACCTCTAGGTATAATCAGTGTCATTCTTGCTATTCCGGGAAAGGCTGGTTCTCAGCCATCCAGGGTGATGTCTGTAGCTCGGTCATCTGTAGAGGGCTCATCCCCTGATCCAAAGAGGAGTAGAATGGAAGTCCGACTGACTTTGAGCTTTTCAGATGAGGATAAGGTTGGAACCTTGCAGCCACATAATGATACCCTGGTGGTCACCCTCAGGATAAGTGGGTATGACGTGAAGAGAGTGTTGGTGGATCAAGGCAGCGGTGCAGAGATCATGTACCCTAACCTATTTAAGGGGCTGAAGCTGAGGTTCAAGGACTTGACTTGCTATAATTCTCATCTAATAGGGTTTGACAGGAAGATTGTCATTCTAAAAGACCAAATCCAACTACTCGTTCAAGTAGGGACAAAGGTCGTGGAGGTGAACTTCATCGTGGTAGATGCCTACTCCCCCTATACTGCTATTGATGCAAGACCTTGGCTTCACGCCATGGGAGCTATATCTTCCACCCTACACTTGAAGGTAAAGTATCCGTCTGGAGATCAGGTTGAGGAGCTGGTGGGAAGCCAATCTATAGCCAGGCAGTGCATGGTGGCCGCAATCAGACATCAGACTGGAGGTGAGTCCTTGGCCTCTACTAGGAAGGATTTATAGCAATCAAAGGTGCCAGTGTTGCCCACGGACATAGTGGCAGAAGGGGCAAAGTGTGAGCAATTAGAAAAAGTTGTTATTAGCGATGACGAGCAGAAGTTCTTTCCAGTCGGAGTTCAGTTGCCTCCTCAGAAGAGAGAAGAGTTGATAGATTTTCTTAGAAAAAATATTGATGTATTTGCGTGGAGCGCCTACGAAGCCTCTAGGGTGGATTCAAATTTCATTTGTCATCGTTTAAACATCAATCCATCTGCCATCCCCAAGAAGCAACCACCTCGGTGCTTATCTAGGGAACATTCTAACGCTGTTAAGGAGGAGGTGCTAAAGCTTAAGTAGGCGGGGGCCATAAAGGAGGTGTTTTACCTCGAGTGGTTGTCCAACACAGTGGTGGTGAAAAAGAAATTTGGGAAGTAACGAGTATTTGTAGACTTTACAGATTTAAATAAAACTTGCCCAAAAGACCCTTTCCCCCTGCCTTGGATAAATCAATTAGTGGACGCAAGTGTAGGCCATCCTCGGATAAGCTTTTTGGGCGCCTTTCAGGGTTATCATCAGATATCATTAGCTATGGACGATCAAAAAAAGACTACTTTTCTTACACCCACTGGGAATTACCACTACAAAGTAATGCCCTTTGGATTAAAAAATGTAGAGTCTACTTATCGGAGGATGATGACTAGGATATTTGAGCCTCAGTTAGGCAAAAATATTGAGGTGTATATAGATGATATGGTGGTAAAAAGTAAAGTAGAGTCCAAGCATATAGATGACCTTAGGAATATTTTCGAGATACTGAGGAAACACAAATTGCGCCTTAATGCCGCTAAGTATTCTTTTGGCGTAGGCTCTGGCAAGTTGGGTTATATGGTTACCCACCGCGGAATTGAAGTTGACCTTAATCAGATTAGAGCAATTAACGACCTGCAGCCTTTTTGGAATCCCAAAGAGGTCCAGAAGTTGACAGGATTGACTACCGCTTTGAATCGATTCATTTCTCGGTCAGTAGACAGGTGTAGGCCTTTCTTCCAGTTGTTGCATAAGTAGAAGGGATTTGAATGGACAGAGGAATGTTCATCGGCCTTCCAACAATTGAAGGAATATCTTTCTCGGCCACCTATTATGTCCAAGCCTGATGAGAAGGAGGTTCTATTTGCTTACATTGCTGTAGCCTTACATACAGTGAGTCTACTACTGATACGGGTTGATGATAGGGTGTAGAGACCAATTTATTATATGAGCAAATCATTACATGAGGCAGAAGTTCGCTATTTACCATTGGAAAATGCCATCTTTACAGTAGTACATGCTAAACGGAAGCTCCCACATTACTTCCAGGCTCACATTATTGTGGTTCTAACCTAACTCCCTCTTCGATCACTGCTTCAGAAAGCTGATTCACAGGAAGGATTGCAAAATGGGGAACGATCCTAGGAGCCTTCGATATTAAGTATATGCCTCGCACTTCTATAATGGGCTAGGTCCTTGCAGATTTGGTGGCTGAGTTTGTTGAGCCTTTGTCAGAAGAAAATGGTGAAAGGCCGAACATGGATGGAAAATCAGTTGGGATGATCTCCTTGCAAGAACCTCTATCTTGGAAGGTGTATGTTAATGGCGCAGCAAATCAAAGGGGATTAGAAGTGGGGCTAGTTGTAGTATCTCTTGAAAGTATCATCATTGAGAAATCCTTAAAGATGAGCTTTTCGGCCACGAATAATGTGGCTGAGTACGAGGCTTTGTTGGTGGGAATGACTATGGTTCAAAAAATGGGAGGAAGAACAGTAGAGATATTTTTAGATTCGAGGTTAGTCATAGGTTAAGTAAAGGGAGAATTGGAAGCCAGTGATGTGAGAATGCAGTACTATTTGAATCGAGTTAGGCACTTGCAATCAGAGTTTGAATCTTTCTCCTTACAACAAATCCCAAAGAGTAGAAACACGCATGTTGAATCTCTTGCCACTTTTTCAACCTGCTCGATGCAGAGTTTACCTCGGGTTATCTTGGTTGAAAATTATGCAAGCCTATCGAGATTAGAGAGGAGAGGATCCTTATTCACCAAATTAGGGTGGGGCCTAGTTGGATGGATCCTATTGTGCTATTTCTTAAGGATGACATCTTGCCCGAGGAGAAGGGAGAGGCTAATAAAGTGCGAAGAAAAACTCCTCGGTTTTGGTTGTCTGAGGATCAAAAGTTATACAAGCGTTCTTTTTTTGGGTCATATTTGCTATGCATTCATCCTGAGGCAATGGACCCACTCTTAGAAGAGCTACACGAAGGGATTTGTGGAAGTTAAACAGGGGCCCAATCACTGTCTCACAAGGCCCTCACCCAAGGGTATTGGTGGCCAAATATGCAAAAGGTAGCACAAGAATACATGAAGAAGTGTGACCAATGTTAGAGATATGCCCCAAATATTCATCAGCCAATGGATGTCCTCAACCCTTTGTCTAGTCTCTGGCCTTTTACTCAGTGGGGCTTGGACATTGTGGAGCCCTTCCCTAAAGCAACAGGAAATAGGAGGTGGCTGTTGGTCGGCATTGATTACTTCACCAAGTGGGTTGAAGCTGAGCCCCTGTCAAATATCAGAGATATGGACGCCAATAAATTTGTATGGAAAAATATTGTCACTCGGTTTGGGATCCCTCATACCCTCGTCTCGAACAATGGGCGCCAGTTTGATAGCAAAAATTTCAAAAGTTACTATTGTGAACTGGGTATCAAGAATAAGTACTCAACTCCGGCCTATCTATAAGGGAACGAACATGACGAGACTGTCAATAAAGTCATAGTAAATGGACTCAAGAAGAGGTTGGACAATTCAAAGGGTAAATGAGTGGAAGAGCTGCCACATGTTTTTTCGATATATCAGACTACTCCTTGTAGGTCCACATGAGAAACCCCTTTGATAGGCCAAAAACGAATTAACTCCTTGTGATTAATTAACCAATTAATTTAGCAAAGTATATTAATTAAGTTAATTAACATGCAAACGCGTGGTAGCACAAACAAATCACCAACAAACTAATTATGCAGCGAAAATTAAAGGACATGGTGATTTGTTTACAAATGGGGAAAACCTAACGGCAAAAACCCCACTTGGTGATTTTCAGGTCACCACTTCCAAAACTCCAATATTATCACAACAAGCGGTTACAAGTAAATGAATCCCAAGTATCTTACCAACTTACAGTTAAACCCTTACCCCAATACCCAATTGGACTTGTTCTGTAGTGACAGTTCCCCTTTTTGATGCACGGCTCCCAAGTACGTGACTAACCAATGTGCGGATCCCAGTACGCGACTTCAACACCAACTGAAAGAGAGGTTAGCTGCAAAGTTCTTCAGTTCATCCTACACAATGAAAATCAAGAAAATGCTTGGTCACAAAACCCAAAGGTGCAAATATACAGTAACTTCTTCAAGAATGATGAACTAGGGCAAGAACTTCATCTCAGGTCACAATTTGCTTCAACAGAGTTTTCTCAATACTTGTGCAACTTGTGTCCTTTTGACGGCGCTTAAAACAATCCTTTTGTATGTCTAGGGTTAGGAGAAAAGAAGGCCCAAAGACACATTCACGGATCCCAAGAAATCAGATCAGAATTCTGATTTTTATAAACCTCGACAGATAGAAGCTATCGAGAAACTGTCGAGCAGGTGTCGAGCTTACGGGCTGGAACAGCTTTCTAAACCTCGACACATACTAGTTGTCGAGCTTTAGTAACCTTGCACTTTCAGCTTGTTTTCTTGGACAAATTTGAAGGCTTCCACACTTGATCTTGAAACATAGTTTCTTGAAGTATTTCAACACATCCTAGATCTACCCAATTACAAGTAAAGTACGTTTTGTCAAAAAATTAGCCAATTACATAAAAGTAATGACATATGTTCTTAACAAGTGAAACACATATGTCATATCAACACTCCCCCTAACAAAATGTCATTTACTAACTTTCCCCCTAAGATGACTACTCTCATATCCCAAAATTACTTCCCCTTTTTGTCACGAGTGACAAAGGGTAGAGTATCAAGTAGACATCTCATCAGTAGAGCTAGCATCTCCATCATCATCATTCGAAGCATCATCGTCCTCATCATCATCATCCTCAGAGTCAGAAGCCGCTGGAGGAGGTAGTAAAGGAGTAGCCTCAGGAGCAAAACCACCCATGGTCGCCTGTCGTCGTGCAATACGACCAACACGAACATTCACCTGATACAACTCAGTGGAGAGTGTATCAAGGCGAGCATCCATGCGCTGCAGCTGCGCTATGATGTCTCCAATGGACATATCGCTCATGGAGGAAGAAGGAGCAGATGTAGATGGAGCAAATCGAGATGGAGCTGAACGGGAGGGAGGAGTGGAATCCAGCTGTCTCGACTTAAACTAAGCCTCACTACGTTTTATGGTAGCGGCATCTATGGTACACATGAAAGTGAAATGGTCGGACACGGGAAAAGGGATGGAAAAATGACGCAGAATCCTTGTGATAGCAGAAGGAAAGATGAGCTTATCATGGGTCGCCGCATCCAAATGAAAATCTATAATAAACAGAATGAAATGAGAAGAAAAATTTATGGTAAGATGCTCAAGGAGAGATAACAAAAATCGAGCTCGAAGCTCTGTGATGGAGTTGTAGTGAGAAAGCTGATGAAGTACAAAAGTCATCACCATGTTTAAGAATCTAGGACCTTTAGCAAAAGGCCGACATGATGTAAACTGATGCTCACCCCACTTCGAAGGGCACTCACAGAAAGCAGATATGAGCTCATCTTTGGACACAGTGCGCAGACGCTCATAAGAAGGATAGTTAGGAAACTCTATCCTAGAAACCCGAAGCACATCCGCAACAAGCTGCAGTGTGATAGGGATGCATGTACCTCGAACGCGAGTGAAGAAAAAGAGGTACTAAACGATCAATCCCGTGCATGTTGGAGTAAAACTCCTGAATAAGCATGATAGGACATGTGACCGGGACGTCACACAGTGACTCCCATTCCCTATTGTGAATGACAGAGGGAAGGTCAGTGTCGGCGAAGTCCGCCAAAATGACTTAGCATTTCGAATGAACACCTCGTCTAGAGAAGTTCTTTAAGAATGCCTTGTGGGCATCATCATCACGGAACCAAAGAGAAAGAGGAGTAGAATCAGAAGATGAAGAAGCTCTAGAATGAAGAGGGTTCCGAGCCGGAGTAGATTTACGCTTAGGTGCCATAGACACTACTATCGTAAACAGAATGAGAGAGAGGTAGAAAGAGACAATCAGAAAAGTCCCAAAGCAATTCAAATATAACAAGTATATTGAATAAAGAGTACGTATGCATGGGGAATGCATGAACATGTGACATGCAAAAGAAATTTCATCATGGGCTCAGCCCAATCCAAACCTACCAGCACACAAACATATCGCACACATCTAAATGCATGAAAATACCATTATAATGTAAATGTGATGCAGTGCATGAGATTTTGAACACTTTTAAATGAAAACCCATCCCAAAATTTCAAGAAACACTCATTAATTTTGAAAAAACCCCAAAATTTTCAAAAACCCCAAAACCTAAGATTCAAAAACATGAAATGCATGAAGAATGAAGGGAAAATAGATCATACCAAGTGATTTGAAGCAAAGAAAGGCCAAAAATCACGTGGGCTAAAGGTTTTGAGTGAGAGAAGAGAGTTTGGGAGGTGAACAGGCGCGGACAGATCAAGAGAGATTGAGAAAATGAGAACCGGATCGTACAAATGGCTTAAATAGATCCTCAGTAAAGCTCAATAGATACAGGTGTCGAGTGGTGTCGAAACATCTGTCGAGATAGGTGTCGAGGAAAAAGGTCATCGATAGATACAGGTGTCGAGGAGGTATCGAGGAAGTAAACACCAGAATCAAGAATAGAATCTCAATCAATCGACAAGGTATCGAGAATGTATCGAGGAGATATAAACTTTCTCGATTGATCCACCAGGTGTCGAGGTAGTGTCGAGATTGCGATAAGAAAGAACTGAAGAAGCTCGACAGATGGCTAGGTATCGAGGAGGTGTCGAGGAGGTGTCGAGCCAGCTTTTAAAAGCAGTTTTTCGAAAAGTGAAAAACATAAACATAAATGCAATCCAACATGCAACTCAACAGATGATCCAATCAACATATTAAGCTTCTCAAAATCATCTCTCAACAAAAATTTTAAGCACATGGATCCTCCAAAAACACACACACACACACATAACAAGTCTAACCAATTTTATATTTCAAAAACAAGTCAAGACAGTTTAGTGAGCATACATTAGCACATGTAAAACCTTGTGATGGTCAAATCACATTGTACCTGTACATATATCAAGAGTAGCAAAGAATATTACGTGTTGTGTGTGAAAAACATCGCAAGATTGCATAAGTGTATACATGTTATGACGATTTGAGATTTGAGAAAATTACTTTAACTCACACACGATCATAGCTGTTTGATGGGGACTATCACCTTTGAGGTACATCCTATAACTCCCACATCTCCTAGAAAACACGCTTGCAATCATATTTAAAGAATTTTTGATATTTTTGCTTTTTATTTTCTTTTATTTAGCATATCATGCATGGGCATATAGAAGAGAGAAAATAAATACCCAACATGTTAAGCATAGACATTGCACTTTTGCTATGCCGAAGCATACAGGTGTCTATGACACTACACTTTTGTTATGTTGAAGTATACAGGTGTCATATTATGATTGGCAGGCAACAGTGGTGAGATGGTCATTTATGCCTTTCTCTTAGGATTTTTTAGTCCTACCCGTCAAAAAGAGTGATACGAGTGTTAAGTTCAAGATATAACTTAATCTTACTCATCACAAATAAGAGCCACAAAGCTCATTTGCTTAGTTGTGCATAGAGATGTTCATCTAAGCTACAAAATATACAAAGTTTAGAAAATTTTGTTTCAATGGCCATCCAAGGTACACAAGTACCAATGTACACAAAACACACACTGTTTTTGTATTTTTCTGATTTTTTCAAAATTCTTTTATTTTTTCTATTTTTATATCAAAAAAAAAAAACTGAAAATAAGTAAAAAAAAACATGTTATCAAAGCAAAGCATAAAACTAGATGCAAATGCATGAGGGAGAAGAACGAGAGAAGGAGATCAATCCATGGAGATGAGACCAATGTTTTGACGAAGGAATTTAAAACGTTTGCTGTCAATAGGTTTGGTGAACAAATCATCCTTTTGATCATCAATATGGATAAACTCAAGAGTGAGAGTATCATCTTCGACAAGCTTCCTAATGAAGTGATGTCGAATCTCTATGTGTTTGGTTCGAGAATGTTGAACCAGGTTTTTAGAGATATTGATGGCACTGGTATTGTCACAGTAAATAGTGAGATGCTCTTGACAAATACCATAATCGTGAAGGAGTTTTTGCATCTAGAGGAAGTGGGTGCAACAGCTACTGGCAGCAATGTACTCAGCTTCTACAGTGGATAAGGAGATGGAGTTATGCTTTTTGCTTATCCAGGAGACAAGATTGTTACTCACATAAAAACAACCCCTCGAAGTACTCTTTCTATCATCAGCATTGCCAGCCTAATTAGCATCTGAGTACCCAGTTAAGACATCATTTGTGTCCTTGTTATACCACGCACCAAACTCAGCAGTGGTTTTGACATACTTTATAATTCTTTTTAAAGTAGTCATGTGTGATTCTTTGGGATTAGCCTGATATCTAGCACACACTCCAACACTGTAACTAATGTCAGGTCTACTAGCAGTAATTTAGCCAAGTATATTAATTAAGTTAATTAACATGCAAATGCGTGGTAGTACAAACAAATCACCAACAAACTAATTATGCAGCGGAAATTAAAAGACACGGTGATTTGTTTACGAATGAGGAAAACCTAATGGCAAAAACTCCACCGGGTGATTTTCAGATCACCACTCCTGAAACTCAACCATTATCACAAAAAGCGGTTACAAGTAAAGGAATCCCAAGTACCTTACCAACCTACAGTTGAATGCTTACCCCAATACCCAATTGGAGTTGTTCTGTAGTGATAGTTTCCTCTTTTGATACATGGCTCCCAAGTACGCGACTAATCAATGCGTGGATCCCAGTACGCGACTTCAACACCAACTGAAAGAGAGGTTGGCTGCAAAGTTCTTCAGTTCATCCTACACGATGAAGATCAAGAAGATGCTTAGTCATAAAACCCAAAGGTGCAAATAACCAGCAACTTCTTCAAGAATGATGAACTAGGGCAAGAACTTTGTCTCCGATCACAATTTGCTTCAACAGAGTTTTCTCAATGCTTGTGCAACTTGTGTCCTTTTGACGGCCCTTAAAACAATCATTTTATATGTCTAGGGTTAGGAGAAAAGAAGGTCCAAAGACACATTCACGGATCTCAAGAAATCAGATCAGAATTCTGATTTTTATAAATCTCGACAGATAGAAGCTGTTGAGCAGGTGTTGAGCTTACGGGCTAGAACAGCTTTCTAAACCTCGACACATACTAGCGGTCAAGTTAGCTGTCGAGTTTTAGTAACCTTGCACTTTCAGCTTGTTTTCTTGGACAGATTTGAAGGCTTCCACACTTGATCTTGAAACATAGTTTCTTGAAGTATTTCAACACATCCTTGATCTACCTAATTACAAGTAAAGTGTGTTTTGTCAAAAGATTAGCCAATTACATAAAAGTAATGACATATATTCTTAACAAGTGAAACACATATGTCCTAACACCCTTTTTCAATGACTTATGGGGCCGAGACTGTGATTCCTTTGGAAACTGAATTTCCAATGCTAAGTACAAGCTTATTCGCTTCGGACAGCAATGACAACCTACTAGAAAAGAGCCTGGACCTAGTTGAAGAATGGAGAGAAAATGTCATGGTTCAATTAGCATACTATCAGCGGAAGCTCAAACAGGGGTATGATTCAAGTGTGAAGTTAAGACCATTAGCCTCTGGGGACTTGGTATTAAGAAAGGTTTTGGGAATAGCAAAAAACCCAACATGTGGAAAGTTAGGACCTAATTAGAAATGGTCATACCGTATCACCTCGGTAGTTGGAATAGGTGTGTAGTTCCTAGAAGATCTAGATGAAAATATTGTACCGCAACTCTAGAATGGAAATAACCTGCGAAGGTACTATTATTAATGAAAGGCAGCTCTGCCATATTTTTATTTGTGACATTATGTGTTGTGCTGATTACTTATATGAATATTAAACAAAACATTGGTCATGCCTAGTTCCTTAGACTACATACCTTGGGTAAATTAATATTTCTGACTACTTGTGTGAATATTAAACAGAACCTTGGTCATGCCTGGTTCCTTGGACCACATACCTTGGGTAAATTAATATTCCTGGTTACTTGTGTGAATATTAAACAGAACCTTGGTCATGCCTGGTTCCTCGAGCCACATACCTTGGGTAAATTAATATTCCTGATTATTTGTGTGGATGTCAAACAGAACCTCGGCCATGCCTTAGGTAAATTAAGGCCTCAATTAAATCCTCTAAGGGTTATATAGAACCTCAGCCATGCTTGTCCCTTGGACCCATGCCTTGGGTAAATTAACACCTTGCAATTTCACCAAGGATGGGACCTCGGCACATTCATCATCCCGGGAACACGAGGACTCACCTTGGCTTTTGGTTAAAGGATCCTGAAGGTACATTCATAAGGTACTCTTAAAATGAGAGACCTCAGACACACCTTTCTTTGCTAAGCGTTTTATTATACAGATTTTGGCACCAACACTTAGTTATTTTTCTCACTATCTACGTGGGCTCAATTTACTTGATTTAACAATGATTCATTACTGTTAGCTTTTTGTCAAGATATGGGTTTTCATCCTTATAAGCTTCATTAATCCAACCTCTCAGCAAAAAGGCAGAACAACTACCACAGTCAATTAGAGATAAATATTGTAAAAAGGAGAAAAACAAAGGTTCACTTGCCATAAAACAAAAGTCAATATCTTTGCATTGATCAAGAGGGGAGGTACATCTTAAACATGGCAAACTGCCACAACAAAGGAAAGTTACATAAGAAAAAAAAAAGAAAAAAAAAAAGAAGAAAAGAGAAAGGTCCTAAGTTAAGCCTTGGCTGGAGGAAGGTCTTATTTACTGCCTGGCTAGGAGCCAAGAAGGTCAGTAGCCTTGGGATCAGCTTCCTTTACCTTGGGAGCAACATCCTTGGCCTTGGGAGCAACTTCCTTGGCCTTGGGAGTAGCATTTGGGTCCTTGGTCTCTGACAAGGGCTTGGCCTCCTTACCTTTGCCCTTGGCCACTTCCACCTTTTGCCTTGGTCACCAGCCTTAGCAGGCCCTTTGGAGGTCTTAAGAGGAGGAAAAGAGGCCTAGGTCGTAGAGAGCTGCTCAGGTGCAGTTGCCGCAGGGGCAGCATCTGCTCCAGGGTCCAAAAGTGCTGCTGGAGCTTCGCGGAGGTTTGGGGGATAATAGATATTTTCAATCTTTCTCCACTCCGAAGCAACAAGAACTCCGGCCATGTTAAGTGCCTCTGTCCACACCTCTTAGCAGTATTCCCTGCAGACCTCGACCAACTCCTCTGTTAGGCGGGACTCAGTCTCCTGCACCCCAAAGTTATAGAATTTCTGCTTTGAAGCCTCTGCAGCTTCCTTAGCCGCCCGAGCAGCCTCATTGGCCTTTGCTAGCTCTGCCTTCAAGTCCGCAGCCTGCTGCTTGGCCGTGGCTAGCTCTATCTCAGCACAATGGAGCTTTTTGCATTGCTCCTCAGCTTGATCCTGAGTGTTCTTGAGGCCAGCCTAGCGCTCTTCCTTTCCCTCTCCTCAGCACTAGGGATGGCAATGGGGCGGGGCGGGGCCAGAGGATGGGATCTTCGTCCCCGCCCCGCATGGTTGTTGCCCTTCCCCGTCCCCGCCCTGCCTCAGGGTGTGGGGAAAACTACCTTGCCCCATCCCCACCCCTTGGGGCCCCACAGGGACCCGCCCCTAATACAATTTTATATATAAAAATAAATTTTTTGGTACAATAATATAAATCACAACAAAACAAAATGTTTTAAAATCCAAGCATTTAAATAAACCAAGTATTTAAATAGTCTAATATGTAACAACATAATTCAAAATATACGTAATAACAATATAACAAAATTTCTTATCAATCAAATAAGTTTTAAAAACTATAACTCTATCACATAGTAAAGAAAAAAAATAAGTTTGATATAAAAATATAAATATAAATATAACCGAATAGAATGAGTGCTAAAACTCAACTACTGTGAGATATATACCAAAAAAAAAACACTCTTTTAAGTGTAAGCCCTTCACTATTCTAGCCTGTTCTGGAATTGAAGAAATTTTGAATGTTCAATTTTGCAATTATTTTAATGTTTTTAGAATATAACTGAATAGAACATCTCTCCCCTCCTGTGCAAAATACATAATGAAACAATGTGGCAAAACATGAAACAATGTGGGACTGAATATATCAACAAACCTACTGCCTACTATAGTCAAATATATGAAACAATGTGCAAAAAAATGTGCAAAAAACATGAAACAAACCTGCCTACTGGAAGTCGGGAAGCACTACGTAACGTGAATGAGATGAACCTTGAAAAGCACATATGGACTACAGAGAAGAGGGATGGGTCAGAGGCGACAATAGATACAGGGTTTAAGAATAAAAAATATTTTATCTCATATCTTGTACTATTGTGTTTCACTTTAAATATTAGTGATTTAGGGTTTACTAAATTTACAATTATAGTCCTTATTAGTGCGGGGTGGGGACGGAGTGGGGCGGGTTAGGGATAAAAATACTAAACCCATTCCCGCCCCACCCCGAGGTGCAGGGACAAAATATTGCCCCATCCCCGCCCTACCACCTTTGCGGGGCAGGGTGGAGAGAGGCAAGTCAAAGCGGGGCGAGGCAAAATTGCCATCCCTACTCAGCACCTTCGTAGTGAGCTCTTGGATCTTTTGCTTGGCGGCACCCAAAGCCTTGCTTGTCTCGGCGTGAAGGTTGGCCTTGACCCTAGCCTCATTCCAGGCATCTTTCACCCATTCCTCGACCATGAATACCTCTTGGATAGCCTGCCAGAAACGACAGAGGAATACGTTATCAAATAAGAAAAATGGTAACCTAGCATGTTGTCAGTAAGGCGTGTCGAGAAACTTACCAAGGCCAAGTCCCTCTTCAGGGACAGAAAGAGGTCTTGTTACCTCACAGTCTTCAATGCAGCCATGTCCTTCGGCAACAGGAGGGGCTGCTCTAGGGCTTTGGCAAGGTAGTGAGCGTTCCCTCTTTGGAACTCCCTAATGGTGGAGCTCCAAGGTATAGCTACCCTATCTAGCTCCAGTCAAGGGTCCCGCGCTGGGGTTTGAAGGCGCACCTTCGCCATAAGCCGGTCCTTCTTGCTCTCGACCTCTCGACCAAGGAAGCCCTCCCCTTGCCTTTGGCTGTCTTTTGAAGCTTGGGAGGAACCTTCTCATTATGAGGGATCAACTCCCTCTCCTCGGCCGCCTCTTTATTCTTCTTCCTCTTCCTTAGGTTGGCAGGCGTGAAGGGGTTGACTATAGGAGGAGGTGGAAGAGAAGGAGGAAGCTTAAGCTTTAAAGCATCCTTGGGCGTCAACCCCTTGGCCCTGTTCACAAGGAGCTCGCGTAGACCCCTCTTCCTATCCAGCAACATATCTTCTTCTTCTTTTTCTTCCTCTGAACTGTTGGCTACACGCGTAACGATGAATCTGGGAGCACGAACGCCCGAGGATCTATCAAGCTTATCTTCCGAGTCCGAGACCTGAATCATAGGCTCTCCGTGCTCCTCCCTCCCTTCCTCGAGATAAAATTGTTCTATCTCTGCCTCGAGTGATAGGCGCGAAGAAGTTGTCTCTTCTCTCAGAGTTGCTGCTTCACGGGAAGAACGATGGGAGGGCAGCTCAACTTGCACAATGTCTTCTTAGGCCAAGAATTTAGGCACCGAGAAGTCAATTCGAACCAGCCGAGGATCATCTGCACTAATTGTGTTGCCAATGTCATGAAACTTGTCAAATAGAGGCTTGAAGTTGAGGATCAGATGAACGGCTCTCAGTTGTCTGTCCTCACTCACAAACACCTTGGATCTTAGCACTTTGTTGAGATTGAGGACATTGATAAAGTTAAGGTTAGGAGCCACGTATCTTTTATTTGCAAAAATAGCCGAGAAGCAAAACCACAGTTAGCAAAACGAGCCCTCAATCAGAAGGAAAGAAACAAGAGAACTACAAAACTAATTCTCATGTTAAAAGACCTAAACCTAAGGTACCCCACCTGGTGCTCCCTTCTAGGTTGGGCTGTGAAAACCGACATGCCATTCACCCGAGGTGATTAGAAAGTCATCTTTCATGCCCTTGTTGGATTTTGGGAGACACGAAACGAGCCTAACGATAAGAGACCTAGACTTAAGATAGTAGCTCGAGTCTGCAAGCAAATGGCACTCGTACATCCAAACAACGTCATGCCAGGTAAGGCTTAACCCCATTTGCTCGTTGAGAGCGTCTACACTACCTAGGACCCTAAACAGGTTGGGTGCACATTGGTGGGGACATATCCTATGGGCGATTAGGTAGTCCCTGGTCACTCTACCCATGGGAAGCCAATGCCCCATTCTATGAAGGTGATCATGGGAATGACAACCTCCCCTTCCTTTTTATGGGTATGCCACTCACCCAGAGGGCAATACCGCAAGGAAACCTCTTAGGGAATATGATACAGGGCCTAAAACCCCTCCAAACCTACTGGGGTATCCACTAAATGAGCAAACCTACCCATCAAAGCAGACTAAGGGGAAGTGAAAGAAATTTTTGTGAAGAAGAAGTAGAAAACAGAAGGCCGAGGAGAAAAGAACCTAAGAATGAAAGAACTTACAAGAATAAACACAAGATTCACTTCCCAAGCTTCTTGAAAGTTTGAAGGTTTGAAAAGTCTTGAAAGTTTGAAGATTTGGGTAGTCTTGAAAGCTCGAAGATTTGGAAAATGGGAGAAATGAATCCCCCAGGCTCCTTATATAGGAGGCGGAGTTTTGCGGGAGTTACCTCGCCCCAAATTTCGTGAAAAAATATCAGCCGTAGGATCTTCATCTCACCGCAAGACATGGGAGACAAGGCATTGCGTGGAGCATTTAATGAAGCGTTATGGACTCTGAAGCACCAGGAACAGTTACAGGACATGCGAAGAGACGTTCTCACGAGGAAAAAACAAAGAAGCGTGTGGGACTAATCATCCAAGGTCAAAACCCCACTTTTTCTCCTCGGACAAGAGGGAAAAACTGGAATTTTGAGGGGCTATCGTGGGGTACAGAAATTCAATAAGGTGATCATGCTATGTGTCATCCCTAAGACTAAAAAGGTCAATACAGTTCCGAGAAGTCCATACACTTAGATGGTAAGGCCGGAAAGGTAGCCATGGCCACGTCAATGGCACATTACAGGAGAGGGCCACACTGTAGAGAAAGAGATTTAGAGGGGGGTTAGCCCTGACGTGATTAGAGGGATGGTAGCTGCCACCACATTTAATGCACCTCACCAAACACCCTGGCTGCATTTATGTGGAGAAGATCATTGAACAGTACTGTCTTGGTTGCCACAACTCACAAAAGACTTGGGAGGATGTCTGATGGGATAAGCATTCAAGTAATGGCCTACATAATCAATAAATGGAGGGTCAAGATCAGCCAAAGAAGGCTATATAATGTGAGAGATCCTCCAGGGACATGGAGTCATCTGAAAAAAATCTAAAAAGCACTGTAACACAAAGAACTGAAGTTGTAATAAAGTTTAAGAAGAATATACTCTAGACTACTCTCCTCGGACTTTGTCAAGGAAGGATTTCTTCGCATAAAACCTGTTTTCTTTTATTTTATTTCAATCTTAAATTCATTATGTGCGTTGTCCAACTTACCGAAACCTAGTTTTTAGTCCACTATCTGAAAATTCATTGTGTTGGATTCTTTAGGAACTAAAATACTGCCCTTACAGATAGTATTTGAAAATTTACGATTTGAAACTAATAATCCAATAAGATAAGATTTAATTTGAGATTGTATTAAATTTTAGAGTTAAATTTGAAACAATCACAATTTTTTTTTGAAACACCTTTGTACAACAACTAGACTTATTACACATGCTTTGTGTATGTAATAATACTCTTATTTATTTATTTATTTTGGTTTAGTGTTATAATGTTTAAAAATAATATATAAATAACCGCGTGTATTTTGTTTTTTAAAGAAAAAGGTAAGGTAATGTAGAATGAGAAATGATATGTCCATAACATTTTTACAACAAATCCTAAGTAGCAGGTATTGATTGTTATTGTTGGGTTAAAAAAGTAATCACATTGCTAAATTCAAATTTGAACCAATAACAACTAACCACTTGTGATTTGTTGTGAAAATGTTGTAAAAATGTTGTGGACATAACACTTCTCATGTAGAATAATGTTTAAAAATGAGATAAAGATATTGTCCTAAGTTTTAGGATGAATGGAGAAGATAAAGGAAAAAGTCTAAAAGTTAGGAACAATAAATTACTCTTTTAACCATATTGTGTTTTTTTTTTTTTAAGTTTGTATTTTTTAATTTAAAATTATTTAATTAGAAGATATGAGTATTTTAAAGAGTTTAAGAATTTGTGTAAAGGTATTTTGGTATGCAAAAAGTTAAAACTCAAACAGAGAATGATGTTATTAATATACAACAATGCTACAACAACATAACAAATTTCACAATTTTTTCACTTGTCAAAATGAATATATTGTGATTAGAGCAATATCATTTTCATTTATTAATAATAACACTTTTGTTATAAATTTTTATTATACTTTAATTATAATTTCAGCAATTATGAAAAATACTATGTCTTTAAATAGGGCTTAAATTCTAGTAATTTATAATTTATATTATATTATATTATATATATATATATATATAAATAAAAATAGAATAAAGAGAAAAGAAAAACGAGTGGCGTCATATATATTCCAAAATTCCAACTTTTCATTTTACCAAATATTTTTTTATTTTAAAAAGAGACAAATTAGCTATGTTTCAATCACACCAGTAGATTCTCATCAAAAAAAAAAAAAAAAAAAGAAAAAGAAAAAATCACTCCTCTGTTTCAATCTCTCTCTGTGAGCTAGCCATATCCGGTTTGTAGCAGTAGCAGGTATGGGCACCCTTCTCCTCCACAACCCAATATCGATGGCGAAACGCCCTTGCCCTTCACAAATTCCACCGCCAGCGCCGCCTCATCTCAACCAAATGGACGAGCTTCTAGAGACTTTCCTATCCTCTTCCTCCTCTCTCTCCGTTGACCTCTCCTTCGACCGCCTCCTCGAGTCCCGAGCTTCCAGCGACTCCGACCAAGCTCATCTCATCGACACCGCCGTCGCCTTGGGCTCCGCCCTCCTCCACGCCGCCAAACGCTCCGCTCGCAAACGCGCCTCCTCTCACAACTCCCTCTATTGGCCTCTCCCTCGCGAGCTCACCATCAACGTACGCTTTCTCTCTCAATTTCGTGTCCAAATTTGTCTTACGCTGCGTTTTGCTTTGATTCTGCCAAATGTGTGGTTCGGATTATTAGATTGAATGATAATCGATTGACTGTGATTGTGATTCTAGGTATAATTCAATCCTCACAGTGGTTCTTTCTGTAATTTTTGTCAATCTCATGTCTCTATTTGTTTTGATGGTGAAAATTTGTGGTTGAGATTCGTAGATGAGTTCATGCAATGTTGATTTTGGATAGAAATAATGAGTTCTTTTGTGTCCAATTTGTTTCGTAACCAAAACCGCTGCGTATTGCTTTGATTTCTTCAAAATGTGTGGTTCAGAGTATTAGATTGAATAATTGCAATGCTGATTTTTGATAGAAATGATCATCAATTGACTGTGATTGTGATTCTAGGCAATGGAACTTTCTGTAATTTCCCTCAATTTTGTATCCTAATTTGTTTTGAACTGTTGAAAATTTGTGGTTGACATTTGTAGATGAATGCTTGCAATGTAGAATTTGGACTGGAATGACAATTTGAGTAATTTCTAACAGTGGTTCTCTCTGAAATTTCTCTCAAATTCGTGTCCAATTTGTTTCATTACTGTACACTGCATTTTGCTTTGATTTCTTCAAAATGTGTGGTTCAGATTTGTAGATTGTATTATTGTAATGCTGATTTTGGATAGAAATTATAATTAATTGAGTAGTTAGTGTGTGATTATGATTCTAAGTATAATTCCAGTCTCGCAGTGGCTCTTTCTGTAATTTTCTCAACTTTGTATCACAATTTGTTTTGATGTTGAAAATTTGTGGTTGAGATTTGTATATGAATGCTTGCAATGTTGATTTTGGATAGAAATGATGAGTTCTTATGTCTCTCTCTCTTGCATGGCTCGCTCTGCAATTTCTCTCAATTTTGTGTCCAATTTGTTTCATCACCAACACGCTGCGTTTTGCTTTGATTTCTTCAAAATGCGTGGTTTGGATTATTAGGCTGGATGATTGCAATGTTGATTTTGAATAGTTAGTGTATGATTGTGATTCTAGGTATAATTCCATTCTCAAAGTGGCTCTTTCTGTAATGCTCTCAATTTCATGTCCTAATTTTCTTTTTCTTTTTTTGAATTGTTGAAAATTTGTGGTTGAGATTCGTATATGAATGCTTGCAATGTTGATTTTGGATAGAAATTATCATGAATTGAGTAATTTCTCAAAGTGGTTCTCTCTATAATTTCACTCAATTTCGTGTCCAGTTTGGTCATCACCATACGCTGATTTTCTTTGATTTCTTCAAAATGTGTGGTTCAGATTTGTAGATTGAATCATTGCAATGTCGATTTTTGATAGAAATGATCATAGATTGAGTAATTTCTCGCAGTGGCTCTTTCTGTAATTTCTCTCAATTTCGTGTCCTAATTTGTTTTGATGTTGAAAATTTGTGGTTGAGATTTGTAGATGAATTCTGTAATGTTGATTTTGGATAGAAATGATCATGAATTGAGTTTTATATAAAGTTTCGATGTGATTTTGCTCTATTGCATATGTATAATGATATTAAAAATGTGAAAAATTACGTGTTAGGGCTTTGTGGAAAGCTGGAAAGGAAATGTGTGGTTGGATTGGATGTTATGTTGTGTATGTGTGGCTCTTTCTGAAATGTCCCTCAATTTTGTGGTCCAATTCGTTTCATTCTGTATTTTGCTTTGATTTCTCTCTAATTTACTTTGATGTTGAAATGTGGTTGAGATTTCTTGATGAATGCTTGCAATGTTGATTTTGGATAGAAAGATGATGATTTGGTTGGATTCATTGTTGATTGAGAGCAGAGTATGCCTTTGAGATTCTAGAATAGTTGCTTACATTACATTACATAACATATATTTTTATGTCGTGATGATGGTGCTCTATTTTGGTTTTTTATAAGTAATGAAAAATATATTAAATATGCAAAAAGTGTGTCAGCTAAGTATACAGGAAGTCAGGGACAAAGTACAATCACATGCAAAAATTACAAGAGTCCATTAAAGCATGAACTGAAAAAAAAAAAAAAAGGATCAAAATCCTAACACCACAACCCAATCCAAAAGAGTTTTAAAGAAGAAAAGTTTAAGATCTGGAACTGTTTTTTCAGAATCCTCAAAGCTCTAGTTATTTCTCTCCTGCCAAATGCACCACATCAAACAATGTGGGACAGCCATCCAAATAGCACCATTTCCATGTCACACAAACTTTCCTTGCCAACAAGCTAAAAGCTCATCCACCATCTTCAGCATAACCCAATGAATACCAAATAAGGTGAACACCATAGACCACAAGTCAAAAGCAATAGAACAATGGGTAAGGTGGTGGTCTACTGATTCCACATTCCTTTTACACATACAACACCAACCTAAAATCCAAATTTTCAGTTTCTGTAGATTATCAATTGTCAAAAATTTCCCCAAAACTGTAGTCCAAACAAAAAAAGCAACTCTAGGAGGGACCTTAGGCTTCCAAATAGTCTTCCAAGGGAAGGACTGGTCTATGCTTCCAGTCAAGACCTGGTAATATGATTGAACCTCAAAACCTCTTCTCTTGGCAGGCATCCAACAAATCTTACCCTCTACAACTCCTCTCAAAGAGTCTCCATACATACTATCCATGAAATTGGATAAAGACTCCAATTCCCAATCCGGATGGTGCTCTATTGCATTGTTTAATGACTTTAAGAATGTGAAAAGTTATATCTTAGGACTTAGTGGAAAGGAAATGTGTGATTGTAGGTATTTTCAATGCTTGATACACAAAGCCTATGCTATGCGGCAGCAGCTTGTTCAATGTTCAATAAGTATGCGAGAGATCCTCCATGCTATGCTGATATTGACTTGACAACAATTGTCCCGAAAGTTAACAATGCAGTTGTGTCCACGATGATCCATCGAGCTGGAACATCACTTCAGTAAGAATATTCTTCAGCTAAGAAAATCCTTCATTATGCTGCGTTCTATATTTACTCCTACATGAATCTTGGATTGTATTTTGCTCGATTAACTTATTATGATAACTGTGGCTTAATGGTTGTGCAAACAAAACTCAAAATGATTAATTACTTGATAAATTTGAAAAATATAATCAATAGAAAATATGAAAGTCATCTAATTATTTAAAACATAAGCATAACATTTTATAAGTTCTATTATGCTTTACAAAATATGTGCAATCATAATAGTCATGTTCAAACCCAAGTATATGGTTCAGTCAAAGCATAGCCAATAGTAAACTATCCTTGATCATGTTTTTTAATATGTTTAGAGAAAAAATAGGGGGGGGAGGGGGGGTGGAGAGAGAGAAGAAAAGAAGAAGAAGAAGGAAGGGTTTCTTTAGTATAGCATCATAATAATCGTGCATGTATCATCAATGGTTGTGTCATTTACTTTATTATCCGATGGCTAGTTACATAGTTTTAGTGATTCACATATATTTTTTAAATTTAAAAAAAAAAAAAAAAAAAAAAAAAAAAAAAAAAACTTAGGCATGCCTTATAGCACCCAAAGGGCATGCTTGAGGTGCGGTTCATTGAATGCATTTAGTTTCAACCAAGCGAAGCGCTTTGCCTTGGGACTCCAACTCCAAGCTTTGAGTTTTAAGCATACCTAAGTGCACTTTTAAGAACATCGTATCTAATTCGATACTTCTGTGTTGCTGTAATTAGGTTCTGTTGTGCTCATATATTAGGGACTTAAGGTTTGATGATCCTGTGAAACTCTGTTGCTCTACTTTGTCAATTTTTAAGGTTTTTATTGCAGATGCAGAGGCCCATAAATTGTTATAGAAAGTTCTTTGTGCAACAAATGACTATGCAAGTTTTTTGAGCAATTGGTTGTTTGTCTAGTAAATGCTTTAATCATGCATGTATGGTAGTCTCTTTTTCACAATTTCTATCTTTTTTCTGTGTCTCTATTAAATGATTATTCAGGTCTCTTAAGCTTGGTATAGTTCCAGGCCCAATAGTATCACCTGGATCTTGTCAGCCGTTGGTTTATTCCATCAGAAATTCAGTTGATGTGTCTAAGTTTTCGTGGAATGATAAGAGATCAAGACAAGGGAAGGAGTCATCAATTCTTACTAGATCATGCTTAAGCCCTTTAGTTGGGGACAATGCTGCTCCAGGGTACTGCTGAATCCTTTCACTTGAAAATTTGGCATTTATAAGTGACTTGTTTTGTTCATAAAATTTTATTTTTCATATTTTAAGGACTCTTTTGAGAAGGTTACACCTTTACAATATTGAAAGAATGGATAACACATCACTTTGTGGGGCATTGTCGGCTTGTCCATCTCTCCTTGATCTGGAAATTGTTGGCCTGTAAGTTGGCTTGAACTGATTCATGCTTCTACTGATTCTTGCTGGTTTAAGAAATGTGAAATTTGTTGGTTTTAGATATCTATGGGCCGACTTTTTCTTCTCTGCATTCTTGTTGGTTTAAGCACACTATAAGGAAATATTTGAGCATCAGGTTATGGCTACTGGACAATAACTTGCATGCCCATGTTGTTAGTTGTTACAAGGTAGGAATCAGCATATATGCGTGTGTATGCTGTTAGCCTTTTGCTTGTACATGAGTCACTTTTGATGCTGAATATGTGCATTTTTGTGCTAATGTCATCTGAATTTTGTTATATTATAGATTATGGTTTGTTGATTTTTTTGTACTGCTTGCTTTAGTGGATGTTCATTCTGAATTTGAGTAGATGGAGTGATTTTTTTATTGTTTAATCATTTGCTGAATGAAGAATACAACCTATCTTCTCTTCTCTGAACAAATGTTACTCTACTAGTTTGGGCCTTCAATTTTGTAAGTTAGCAGCACATTTTGGTCTTTATAAACTGCATATCTATTTCCTTTTGTACTTTCAATAACTTTTTTTTCCCACTTATTTTGAATTGGCTAGTCATGTTGAATTGAGGCAAACATTGATGTCCGTGAGTGCAAACTGTCACTTAATAGAGCGACTGTTCTTTGAGTCTTCAAAAACAGGTTTAGTGTCTCCTTCATTAGGATGTGTTCTTATCATGCTATCAAAAAAAGAAAATATTCTGATTACCATGTGTTTCTTTTTAAACATCAGGCAGGGATGACAGTTTGAAAACACCAACATGCACTGATCTGGTAGAAAATTGTCCTCATCTAACTTCATTGGCACTTAGAGGGTTTAAGCTCCATGATAACAAAGTTCGTGTACTTGTTAAGGTATGCTCCTTGGCAATTTGAGAATCAATATTAGACATGTATTTGGTTTATGAAAATTTTCCATGTTAGTTTTTGTTACTAACAATAAATCTGTTATGTAATTTTCCTTCACAACATATGACTTAATTGATGCTTGAGTTTAATGCCCTGATTCTTTTATTTTTTGGTAAATTACACACACACACCCAGGTGAGTCTTGAATCCACGACCCCACCCTCCACCTAGCACTTGCAAGGGGAGGAGGTGCTAGTTGAGCTAGAGCTTATTGGCTTTATGCCCTGAATCTGTTATTGCCTTAGTATCTCATTCAATATGGCAACAAAGCAAGCTAATGCCTAAGGAATGAGTATTATAACTAGAAAGGACATGTAAACTAACTCCATATTGCGGAAGGAATGCTTTGTGGATTTTCCTGAGTTTAAGAAGCATGCTTAATGAACTGTAGTCTTGTGGGATGTATGAATCCATAAAAAAGAGTACCTTTGAGATTCTGACAAAAATATTAGACATTCATTATGTTTGAGAGTGCTTTGTTCTTAAACTCACCTGATAATTCATGGACAAGGAATCTTACTACTACTAAAATAGGGTGCCCTTTTCAAGCTGGATTTACTAAAGTAGTCTTGCATTTCTGTCAAACACAGCTTTTGTAACTTTCCCCCATTAAATTATTTTATATTTTTATTACCATATATTTCTCCTCTTTTTGAACTTGTGATATTAAAGCACCAAAAAACAAAAAAAAATTAGTGGAACCTTCTTATTAAATGGAAGTATAAATTTTCACTCTCTGAAGCTCATATGGGAAGTGGACCTGTTTTTAACTGATAAAAAAAAAAGATTGATCTGTTTTTCACATTGGAAGGTATATGATGTGAATCTTAGATATGTGAAATTTTGGAATTCAGCTGGTCTTTTTTTTTTGGATAAGTAATTGCAATTTGTTAAATATTAAAAAGTGTACACAGAGAGTATACAAGTCATAGAAAACAGCAATGCAAGGAAAAAAGAAAGAAAAACAAGAAACAAGCTGTAATATTCACAGCACAAATGTAGAGTCTCTAGAAACTCCATCCAAGAATACGTAGAGAGAGTAAAGGACATCGATCCCCATTCGTAGAGTCTTCAAATATAAAAACTTCAGACTTGGCACAGTGGACTCACTATCCTTGAAAGTGTGGTGATTCCTTTCACCCCAAATGCACCACATCAAACACGCTGGGGCTGCCCCCCACACTGTCACGTCTACGAGGACCCATTATACCATTCTAAGACTCAGCATGGGAAGAACGGAACTTGGCATAACCCAAGAAATCCCAGCTAGGCAGAAGAGAAAAGCCCACAGATCAGAACCAACTGGGCAATGCAACAAGTGACTTATAGTTTCACCACCTGATCTGCACAAAGAACACCAATCCGCTATAACAATGCACCTATGTCACAGATTATCCGTTACCAGAATTTTACCCAGGGCTGCCTCCCACACAAATAAAGAAACTCTAGGTGGGAAAGATTTTTCCAAATGAACTTCAAAGGGAACTTGGATGTATTAGTTAGTACCTCTAGTTCGAAGCACTCTATATAAACTTTTGATTTGAAATCCTTTCTTAGGAGAAGGGATCCAAACCAATTTATCACTATCAGGAGGACTAACTTTTGCCACATACAAATCATCCAATTTATCACTGTCAGGAGGAATTCAGTTGGTCTTATAAGCTTATTATTGTCAATCATACTATGTAGTGTTATTTGTTAACTCAACACAGAAGGTGAAGGTTTGAGTCATATATCCATTACTGTGAAATGGGCTTTTACTTTGTTATTCTATTGGTTAGATATATCATTTTCAAAGTTTGCAAAGTGGGTAATTGTTTATTTTCTTGGAATTTCTTTGGCCCTTATATGAACCAAAACTTAGTTATGGAGAACTTCTTTGAGTTGAACTGTGATAGTCCAATCTTTGTCGGTTCTCATGCAGGGATTTCGGAAACTAAGATATGTTGACTTTTCAACATCTTACTCTATCACTGGAGGCTTTTTAAGGTCAGTGAATCTTCAATGCACAAGACTTTTTGAGACTCATTCTATATTTTTGTATTTTGGAAAAGATTCTTCCCATTTCAAATGGATTCAATTCATGGCTTGAATTAATTATTACAAATCTAAAGTTGTATCTAGGGCAACGTCATTTAAAATGTTAAATGATGTGGCTCTGTGTACATTATTAGATATAAGAAATAAAATCTTAACCGTAAAATGCACTTTCAGGATCCTGTTCCTTGTATTTGAATCGTCTCTTTTAGATGCATTATCTCATTAGATAAGTCATCTTTTTGTGCTTAGGAACCTTGGAAGCAGCATGGGTGGAAATCTACTTGAGGTCTTGATTTTAAGGGACTGCATGCATCTCAAAGAGGTACAATGATCTCCCTCTCCCTGCCAATGAGCTCCGGCTCACATGGTACCTCAGGCTGTGGATTCAAAGCCCACTGAGTGCGCATGTAACCGGCCAATTAAAAGAAAAAATGATCTCTCTTTTTAACATTCAATTTTTGTGTGCAGGTTGAAGTTGCTCGGTTATTGACAGCTGTTATCGAAGGGGATTATAAGTGCCTTAAACATCTTGTGGGTGGATAGAAATTTTGATAATACAAATTTTTATGTAAATGTGATTTTGAAATTATGGTTTGATGTGTAGTTTCTCTTCTAATTCTTAATACTACTTCAAATAGGACATATCCAACAAGGAAGGTTTAGCTTCTGAGGGTGACTGGTATGATAGATGCTACAAATCTAGGTAATGGATCTCCCTTCTTGATTATCTCTGTCATGACTATATTGCCTTACTTTCTGTTTTAACTAATTTTGGTTTATATTGTGCAGTGTCATTCCTATAAAGCAGGTTTTGGCAGAAAGGCCTGATGTCTGTTTGCTGGCTGAGTTTCCAACTGAAGGAAGGTTGGTTTAGTCTTCATTTATTATGGTTGATCCAATGGAATGGTGTCTTTGGAACAATGTATGATACTGTTCTGGGAATCTGGCTTGTTTTGCAGTTACATTGATATTGATCAAATGGCTGACATCGTGCAAGAGAGTGAGGTTGGTCTGCCGTCACAGCTTAGCAGTCACATATCAGATGCTTCAATGTTTACAAGCTCGTCTGAGAGTAGCTACAACAGTGATCAAGGTAGTGGCAATGAGGATGGCCATGATGCCAATTACGTTATTTATGAGGAAAGCTCAGATGAAGTGGAAATTGATTTGGTAACACCTCCTCTCTCTCTCTTTTATGAAAATTATGGAATCTGACCATCTGGAAGGTTGGTATTTCTGTATAGGAATACCTGAGTTTATGTTAGCTTCATAAATTGTATAGCAAGGTCACTTTTAAATTACACCTTAATGGCTCTTCCATGCTAATAATACAAGACATGTAGTTTACTGCAAGGTTTTTTGAGGATTGCAGATGTTGGGTAAATGCCATGTCAGTCTGACTTGTGGCTCACAATATAGCATTGTCTTGAAGCATGATTCTTGTATCTTCTTCACTGGTCCAGCAGTGCTTAAAATTTTCTTATCCCATTAAGTGATTGATAATGGTTGTTAGTGGTTACCCCCTGTACTGCTGGCTCTGTGGGTTATGATTAAAAATGTAGCTGTCTTTGCACACTCAGCATTTGTGAAAAATGTTGCTGTCTCTTACACACTCTTCTGCTTTCTCTAACAGAATGGAGGCTTTTATGGAGAGCAGGCTGAAGTTTCATTAGCAAGTTAATTCATGGACCTTGTTGGCCATTTATCCCCGACTTTATTACAACTGGTCGCTGGGGGCTTTTGAATTTGCAAAATATCCCAATTTGGTTTATAACGTCCAGTAGCGGCTTCCTGTCCAATTTACCAAGATGGAATGCCACCTTGAGGGCCTTTTACGCCTGTTTTTTTTTTCCCCCAATTATCAACCATTCCTGTTCTGTTAGCCTTGAGGGTAATGGTTGATGCTTTCACCTGTCTCTAAATCAATAAGTATCTACTATCAAGAGAACCTTCCTCCATTTTTGTTTTTGTTTTTGTTTTTGTTTTGGGGGGGTGGGGGAGTGGGGGAGGAGGAAGGGGGTGGCGTCCTTTTTAGTACCAATCTTTCATGATTTTAGCTATAATGCAAATGTAAAATCTGTTGTATTTTTTTTTTTCTACTTATATTTTTCCCGTGTAATTTTTAGAGTCACATATGCTAAAACCAATTTTATCAGTCTTGCAGGATCCTGTAATTGTATCTCATCCCTGCTAGATGATATTGATAAACTATACATCAAATATAAGTTCATATGGTATGATAGAACTGTTTTTTGGGTTGTAGAGTTTTATATAAAATCAGTAGCAACTGGTCAACAAAATGACTAGATCAATTGTAGATGAAATTTTCTCTCATGTTCCTTGTTCTATGATAAGGCACCTAAAAAATAAATAAATTAACTAAAATGAGTTTAAGTGGAAAGAACCTTGTCTTGACGTCAAAATTGAATATTCCATGTAGAGCAACGGATATCAAGGAGGAAGAGGAACACAAATTCACCTTGTTTTGCAGCAATATGTTGTGGCGAAATATGGTGCAACATGAATAAATTGGTGCAAAATGGTGAGGAGATCGGGTATCCCACCAGTTTTCTTCGCCTTTGGGGCTATTTCTACCTCCGCCAACAGTCCACTATATAAATGCCATGTGTCTGTTGTTGGCCTTAAGAAGTAAGAAGTAGGCCTTCCTTTTAATAATAATAATAATAATAGTCGGTGGTGTGGTGAAGCTCAAACACAAACACAAACGCAAACGCAAACGCAAACAGATTCAAAGAAATCCGAAAGCCAGCGGCAGGCTGCCAACCATCGATCATAATTGATCAGTGATCACCATGTCAAGCAGTGGCACAACTCCAACAAACCAAACAACATACAAACCGTACCGGCACCTGAAAACCCTAACAGCCCACACACGCGCCGTCTCGTGCGTGAAATTCTCAAACGACGGAAACCTCTTAGCCTCAGCCTCCTTAGACAAAACCCTCATAATCTGGTCGGCCCAAACCCTGACTCTCCTCCACCGCCTCACCGGCCACTCCGAGGGCATCTCCGACCTGGCCTGGTCGTCCGACTCCCACTACATCTGCTCCGCCTCCGACGACCGCACTCTCCGCATCTGGGACGCACGCGCCTCCACGAGCGACTCCTCCCACGTCAAGACCCTGAAGGGGCACTCCAATTTGGTCTTCTGCGTGAACTTCAGCCCCCAATCGAATCTGATCGTGTCTGGGTCTTTCGACGAAACGGTGCGTGTTTGGGAGGTGAAGACTGGGAAGTGTTTGCATGCGATCAAGGCGCATTCTATGCCTGTTACGTCTGTGCATTTCAATCGAGATGGGTCGTTGATTGTATCGGCGAGTCACGATGGGAGTTGTAAGATTTGGGATTCGTCTAAGGGTACGCTTTTGAAAACGCTTATTGATGATAAGGTTCCTTCTGTTTCGTTTGCTAAGTTCTCTCCAAACGGCAAGTTCATCCTCCTTGCCACGCTAAACGACACCCTCGTAAGTTTCTCTCTTTCTTTTTTCAATTTTAGGTTGACTTAAAATCCTACTAGCCACTAGGAGTTGTGTTACTGTCCTAACTAAGCGCGACCCCTTACACTGGGAATTGTAATTACAACGATATTCTAAGTTTCTAACACACTCAATGTTTCCACCAATTACAGTCGACCACTTTAGCATGTCGTGTCCATAGATTTATTCATTCTTTTTTGGATTATAATAGGCATTGTTTTGTGTAAATTGTATAGGAAAAAATAAAGTTATTTTTTTATAATTTTTTTATTGTATTGTTGGAGTTGGTGTTGATTAACTTTGTGTAAACTTGAGTGTAAATATGAGGAAAAAGAAGCGGCCTTAAACTTAAAAGGATGCGAATACTAAATAGTATTTTAGCCATTTTTATATTGTGTTTTAAGCATTGTTATTGTTGATTAATTTTGTTTAGATTTAAGAGTGCGAAAATGATAAGGAAAACAATGCAGGTTTGGCATTTATGAAATGGGTAATTTAAAGTAATTTGATTAGCAAATATCTGCTTGATTGTGAGCAGAAGAGTTTCGAGTTTTATGTATTTTATTTTTTGATGGTTTGAGTTCAAACATTTCACTTTCGGTTTGTGTACCTTTTCGATATGCTTATGGATTTTGAGAGTAAATTTAATGATAAAAAAGATGTGGGTTCGGCTTTTGTTGATTTTTTTTCTTAAAAAATTTGTGCGGTAAGCATTGCAGTTGATTAATTTTGCATAGAGTTAAGAGTGTAAATCTAAAGGGAAAGAAAATTGTGGGTCTGGCAGTTTCTGGTTTGTGTAATGGGTAATTCAAAAGAATTTGATTAGTGGATTTCAGCTTGATTTGGATTTTAAGCATCCTGAAATTGCTTTAATATCCATTTTTAAGTCAATTTAAGGTGAAAAGTTTGGGTTTTTTGTGGTCATGGCAAAGGGCAGTGGAATGGGTTTGCATTATTGGATTATATGAGGCACTTTTGTGATTGTTTTAGTGGCACTACCATGTTAATTTAAGAGAAATGGATCTGTTATGATTGGTAATTCAACCTTGGTGCCAACAAGTTAGTGTTGTATTAGAAACATGAGGAAACCTTTATGTGTGGCTAAATGTATTAGATTTTTTTATTGACTTGATAGCTGATTTTGTAACATTAAGGATAAAGGTAGGTAGTCATAAATCCAGTGTGTGCAGAGTATTCACTAGATGTTTCTGATAGCTTGACCATGTTAGTTTATCCTTTGTGGTAATTTTGAAAAACTTGAGGAAAGAATGAAATATTAGAATGTGCAGTCTGACTCTAATGGTCCTATTGTTCTTAATGGACTGAGGATATAGTTTCTTGTTTTTACCATTTTCAAATACCCTTGTAATGTTCCTTTTTCTGTTTTTCCAATTCTTGGTGCAGAAGCTGTCAAACTACTCAACTGGAAAGTTTTTGAAGGTTTACACGGGGCATGTGAACAAAGTTTACTGCATAACATCCACGTTTTCTGTCACAAATGGGAAATACATTGTTAGTGGGTCGGAGGATAACTGTGTTTATTTGTGGGATCTTCAGCAGAAAACTATGATTCAAAAACTGGAGGGCCACTCTGATACTGTCATTTCTGTTACTTGTCACCCAGCTGAGAACAAAATTGCTTCTGCAGGCCTTGATCGTGATAGAACTATTAAGGTCTGGGTTCAAGATCCATGATTTGTTAAGAAAAGATATGATTGTTTAAGAAACTGTATGGGGATCAATGTATAAATTAAATTTTTTTTTTTTTTAAATTTAATTAAATATAAAATGTATGGTTCTTTTAATAGGTAACTTTTTTTAACATTTTTTTGAGAATGTTTCAACATATGATGTTCACTCTTGATGGTAGCTCTTTATTATCAGACCAAGACATCAATCAGTTTTTGGTATAGACGGAAATTAAATCTCAGATCTTTTATACAACCATTTGAGATTTTACTAATTGAGCTAATGAGAATTCACTTTTTAATAGATAACTGAGTGTTTATGAATGCGATTTTGCTTTTTTATGTATATGATCTTTAAGATTATTTAAAAAAAAAAAAATGAAAGTTCTTTTGTTTTTTTCAGTAATCTAACTTGTGGTAATTCTTAACTTAGCAAATAATCCCTAACCCAAATTTTCTAAATAGAACAAGAAATACATTATACATTATTTATTTCTTAATTTCTCAAAATTGACTAATTTATAGTACATAAATTGAATTTCTATATTTAATCTAGATTTCAAATTAGATAGTATGAAGGGTCGATCATCCCTTCACTCTAAATACAAAGAAAAAAAAAGTTGTATACAAGTTGTTTCTCCTTGAATAAAAAGGATGGGATTTTTTGAGTTAGGGTTTTGTTTCTCTTCTGATGGTGAACCAAAAAATTGGACGATCTCTAATTTGTCTATTGTGTTGTCCAAGACTAGGAAGGTCGTCCACCTGATATATTAAATGTTCAGAATTGCAATAGAGATTTAACCTATGAGTACCTCCGAAGGAGGTTGTCCAAGTGCAAGAAGGCCTTCCAGCATGGAGTCACCTGGACAACTGTCCAATACTTAGAAACTTTTAAAGTAAATCTCTATCCAATAGCTTATAATTCGGACCACGTTCTACTATTCTGAAGTGGGAGCGAAATCTTTATTCATCGCTCTAACTTCCCACTAAGTTCTTAACTTCCAATAGTAATTGTAAAAGTTTAGTCTGAACCTTCTAACTTTCACCCACGTTGAAGAAATTACTAAACAAGTAACCACTCCAAAACTCACTATAAAAGGACTCAACTATATCAAATTAAGGTAAGTTTTCACCACTTATAAAGTTGGAATTCCTGAATTAGAGAGAGAAAACTAACTTAAACATCGGAAGGTTTTTGGTCAGTTCACCCCAATCACCTTTGATCTTGTGCTTCTTTCTTTTCAGGCCTTCCAAGCAACTTCAAGCCCATTGAATCCTGGAGCATTCAGCCTACTGATTTTCTGTGTATCTTCAGTTGACGCCATTTGTGGGGAAGTTAATTTTGTGCTTTGCAATTTATCTTTTTTTGACAAAAGGCTGTATGCTTTGGACAAGGTCAATGGCCACTAATCCAAGCCACTAGGAGAGTGGAAATGCTTCCAACGACCCCAATCGCGCTCAACAGTCTGCACCTACTGTGCAACTGCCTTCTGTCCAACAAATGCAGTCCATGGCAGTCGCCATGGAAAATTTAACCTATCAAATCAGGAGTTAACTCGCGAGATCAATCAAAGAAGGCAACGCCATGAACGGTGTGTAGAAAGGCAAGCTTAGAGTCAAGAAGCTAGAGAAGGAGAAAATGTTGAGCGTGAGAATCACTTAAGGGGTACCATTTCACGCAAGGTGCCACACTTGGAAAAAGAGATAGATTAATAAGAAGAGACATGGACGAGATGAGGGAAAATATAAGAAGGACGAATCATGTAGATGACTTAGTTCATCGAATTGATTCCCCTTTCATAATGTCCATCAATAGTCATCCATTGCCTTCCAAGTTCAAGATGCTTGCATTAGACTCATATGATGAAACGTGTGACCCATGTGATCACATTGCTACCTTAAAGACCATGATGCACCTTCAGGGGGTTCCGGACGAGATAATGTGTAAGGCCTTCCTAACCACCCTTAAGGAATCAGCACGAGTGTGGTTTAGTAAGATGCCTCCAAATACTATTAGTTCCTTCAAGGAGTTGAGTAAGTTGTTCGTCAATAACTTCATTGGAGGTCAAAGGCATAAACGCTCCTTGTCCAGTTTGCTGACTATAGAGCAAGGAGATAATGAAAGTTTACGATCCTTCATCACTCGCTTCAATAGGGAATCCTTGACGGCGGACGAGATGGATGATAGGTTGCTATTAGCAGCCTTCCACAATGGAATTAGTTCAGATTTATTCATCCACAAGTTCTATGATCAAAAACCACAGACCATTGCTAAACTCATCCACTTAGCTCAAAGCTTCATGAATGCAGAAGATGCGATCATTGGCAAGAAGAGGTTCCCACGTCATTCTGAACAAGGCTCTTGTCCAAAGAAGGCCCAGATAGGAGAAAAGAAGGTTAGAGACAACATGAAGACAGGTTCGTCTTTAGGACGAAATCTACATTACACACCCTTGAACGTTCTGCTTGATTAAGTGCTTATGCAGATCAAGGACGACTCATCCTTGAAGTGGCTAGAGAAGATGAAGGGAGATCCTAATAAGCGCAATAAGAACAAGTATTGCCGCTTCCATAGAGACCACGAGTGCTAATGGATAATGAGAGTTTAGCAGATTTCCTATATTATCCCGCCTTCTAACAAATGAGGTTTGGAAGAGATCAACTTCATCCAGTGAACACACCCTAGTTAGATTTGGAGGAATGAAGGTACAACCAGTGGACATTATTACTCTATCCGTCGTGGTAGGGGCATATCCACAGTAGATAACTAAAAATGTGAATTTCCTAGTTGTAGATTGCTCATCTTTCTACAATGCCATTATTAGACGACCAACACTGAATAGTTATAAGGTAGTGATGTCTACCTACCACCTATCTGTCAAGTTTCCAACAGATTATGGAATATGACAAGTACAAGGAGATTAGTCAATAGCTAGAGAATGTTACTTAGCCATGTTGGCTATAGATGAGCATATGCAGACGATGAATATAGAAGAGAGAAGGGTTGCTACAAAGCTCATTGAAGTACTGGAAGATGTTCCTTTGGACAAAAGTAACCCTGAGGTTTACCAAGATTGGAACAAGCATGGAAGAGAAGACGAAGCAAGATCTCGTCCAGTTCTTAAAAAAGAGCATTGATGTTTTCACTTGGAGTCACGAGGACATGCTAGGGATTGACCTAAGTGTCATTACCCATCGTCTAAATGTGTATCCTTCCTCCAAGCTCGTTCGTCAGACGAAGAGGGTTTTCGCTCCTGAACGAGATAATGCTATCAAGGAAGAGGTCCAGAAGTTAACCATGGCAAAATTTATTCGAGAAATTTATTACCCGGATTAGTTAGCTAATGTGGTGATGGTCAAGAAGGCTAATGGCAAATGGAGAATGTATGTGGACTTCACCGATTTAAACAAGGACTCAACAACGGCTCATAAGTTGTTAACCTTCATGGATGCCTTCTTAGGTTATAACCAGATAAGAATGGACGAGGTAGATTAAAAGAAGACATTCTTCATTACCAGTCAAGGTCTGTTTTGCTACAAAGTGATGCCCTTCGGTTTGAAGAACGCGAAGTCAACCTATCAGAGGTTGGTTAATCATATGTTTCATCTATAGATAGGACAGAATGTAAAGGTATACGTGGATGACATGTTGGTGAAAAGCTTAAATGAGAAGAAGCAGCTGGACGACCTTCAGGAGACCTTTGACACGTATAGACTATATAACATGAAGTTGAATCTAAGCAAGTGTGCCTTTGGAGTTTCGTCAGGGAAATTCCTAGGGTTTATGGCTTCACATGGGGGAATCGAAACAAATCCTAATAAGATCCAAGAAATACTAAACATGGAGCCACTAAGGAATATCAAGGAAGTCTAGTCTCTCACTGGACGAGTTGTTGCCCTTAACAGGTTTGTCTCAAAAGCTATTGACAAATGTTTTCCATTTTTCAAGGTTCTCAAGAAGGCGTTTGAATGGACGAACGAGTATCAGAAGACCTTCCAAGACCTTAAGGCCTACCTTACAACAGCTCCTCTACTAAGCCCGTCTACATCAGGTGAGGAATTGTATTTATACTTAGTAGTGTTCCCACACACAGTAAGTTTAGCACTAATCAGAGAAGAAGGGAATATACAAAAGCTTGTTTATTATACAAGCAGAGGAACTCACCAGCAGCAATCGAGTTGGCTATTTGTAGGCGATGGGTCTTTAGGATATGGATGCAGAAGTGTAGAGTAGGAAAAGGAAAAAAAAAACCCACAAAACCTTGTTCTAACATTCGGTGTGTGTGTGGAGATAGGAAGACAAAACAGTATTTTGGGTGAAAGGAGAGAGAAGAGGACACGCGCAAGAGAAAATTGCCCTTTTGACCTATGCAAGCTGTGGGCTTCACCAAAAAGTGAAAAAGTTGAGTACTGAGATGTGAGGCACGGCTTTGAGATATTGGAGCCAAACAAAAATTTTCAGTTTTAGGTTTTTAGTGAGATAGAGTTTTGAGAAATGAGTGATGAGTTTGAGTTATGTGTTTTGAGTTATGATTTTTGAGTTTTGAGATACTTCCAATCCAAACACCTTCTTAATCTTTGCACCTTAAAATCTATGGCATAATAATCAGAAGTTCATGGGAATAGCTACATTGTTTTGCTTTTCTCCTCACGAAAACTACAGTCTTTCCCTAATTTAAGTTATTTTACTCCATTAATGATTTACCAAGTTGATTCTAAAAAAAAAAATTACCAAGTGAAAAATTTAAATAAAAAAACACTGATCTGGTTGACAGTTGTTGTACAAGGACGAGGCAATCTTAAAGACACATTTGTTCACAATCATTTTCTTGATTTGTTAAGATTATGACTTGTAAATAAAACAAGAGAATAAGTTAGGTCTGGATCTGGTGTAAAAGACACCTTCTACGCTAGCCAATCCTGGAGCGACACGTTAGCCAAAACATTTAGATTCAATACACCTTATTACACGCAATTATTACCCAAATAAAACCCCAAATATTCCTCAAACACGTTCAAAGCCTCCTCTCCAAATGGCAAACCAAAGGCATACTCTCCTCCTCCTCACATCAGAGCTCCATTTCGCCATAGTCATCACCGGAGTTGTTTTTAGAACCTAAAAAAGATGTCGAATCCGCCATTAGTCTAGTGTCACAATCTCAAGGTTTATTTTCTCATGATTTGGTGGTTCTCCCCTATTTTCAATTTCAAAATATCAATGGGTTTGGGTTTTTTTGGAAGTCAATCACTTGATTTTGTATGAGTTTTGTTGATTTGGTATGGGTTTTGTTGTTTTTCTTATTGGATTCTTAAATCTTAAGTGGTAGGTTCAATGGGAGGGAGAAGGATTGACTATGAACGTGGTCAATTTTTCTTCATTTTTCAAAAAAATTGCAAATCTTAAGTGTGTTTTGATTGGATTCTTAAATCTTAAGTGGTAGGTTCAAACCAATCTAATTGTGGTTCTTCAGTTTTTTTCCAAGCTAGTCTAGGTTCTTATGAATTGTGCTTCGGTTCCAAATCATGATTTTTGTGTGCTTCCTTTTTAAGTTATGAAACTTTTTTTTTTTTGAGGTTTCTTATGTATTTGGATCCCCAGTATTGCTCTGTCGTTGCTCTTTTGAAAAGATTCACTTAATTAGTTGGATTGTTCTTTATGTTAATATTTACATACATACCATTCATTTTCCTATAATATATAACATGGGAAATGAGATTTTTTTTTATTCTCTTTTTTGTGTTAAAAATGTGAGATGAGATTTACTTAAACCAAATTATGCATTTGTATGGAAACCAAGAACAACAAGATTCAGTTATATCTTCTTTTGTGTGGTTACGCTTGTTCTAATCGGCTTTCTATATTAGATATGATTGAGCTACCCTGTTCTCTCCCTAATGAAGTTTTTGTTTTAATTTCAATTCGCGACATGGAGTCGGTGCGATAGGTCCTAAATTGTTTTGATCAAGATATGGCCAATCAATAATTTGGCAAGTTTGTTCTTTTGTTCTTCCCTAGTAGGCTTTTTATTCATGACAACATGAAAAACTTATTTGAAATGGCCAAGTTGTGAGTTTCTGATGTCCATTAGTTAGCCATATAGGTTGTTTAAGTGTATTAAGTACTGTATGAATTCTTATCATGCATCCAAATGGGAAGTTTTAGTTTTGAAGGTACTTATAAACAAAAAAGTTTTAGTTTTGAAGGCAGGTGACCTACCCTGCAATTGTCATCCTGGATAATATATAATTATGTTATCTCATGTTCATGCTAATAATATCTTTATGTGTCATAATATCTTTAGCTCTAAACTCTATTTTTCTGGGTAAACTTTTTAGTCATAAACTTGCATTCGTTATACTAAGTAACACTGAAATTTACAAGTAACACTGAAATTTACATGAGAATGAATGACTAAAAGGAAGCACAGATTAAAACAGAGTTTCTAATGCTCTTTTTTGGGTTTTTTTTTTTTTTTTTTTTTTTGGGGAAGGGAGGGGGGGGGGGGGTGGTGGCAAGGGAGGGTGGGAAGTTTGGTAGTTGTGCCCTTTGCATTACGTAGCCAACAGAGTTTTTGTTAATGGTTAATGAGTGTTCTCAAGATGTATATAACTTTTCGTTCTTTTTATTTTTTATTTTTTAAATGACTTCTCAAGATTCAAGTGGGTTTCTAAGCGTTTTTATTGTCTAAATTTTTTTTTTTGCTAATGTTAGTTGCAACTTATTCTATTTTTCCTTTTTCCTAGCTATAATGCAGACAGATGGTTTTGAATATTTAAAGGAAAATTGTCCTACTATCTTGATTGAAATCTTGGAGTATGTGGCTAGTGTTAGTGAACACTTTGTCATCCAACACCAGCATGGAAATGAAGCCTAAAAAACTTGTATTTTGGAGAACTGAATCAGCAAAAGTCACTTCCTAGATTTGGTTTTCTATTTATATAGATATAGAGGGGATAAAACCCTTAAATGAGGAAATTATATACTTTTAACTTTCTGTAGTTCTTGCTCTTTTCACAGCAAAACCTTGTATTTTGGAGAACAACTGAATTTATAAATCATGCAAATGGCATGTTGCAAGTGGTAATTGGCTTATTACAGAAGTTGTGTAAATAATACCTATACCTTTGGCATCACAATCTAATCTTCCAGAGATATTTCTAATGGCAATTATTTCTCTATTGAATCTCATTGAATCTGAAGATGTCACTCAGATAGACTTCCACTAATTAGAATGTTAATTTGTTGAAGGAATTAGCTAGTTTACAAAAAGGTGAATAAAACTTGAAACTTTTATGAACACATCTAAAAAAATCTTTAATAATTTCTTCCATGTAATATAAAACCTGACACAATTCAATATTTAAAGGAACATGAGATTGGTAAATACTCAATACAATAATTGAAAAGTTTTTAATTCCATTATTTAATCTAAAATAAAACCTATCACATAGGTTTGGAACCATAATAGGGAGAAAAAAAAAAGTCACAATTCTATTTAAAGGTCTCTAATTCAGAATACATTCATTTGAAATAAAACCTGTCACAATATATTGTACAAAAAGAGGATCATAGGATTGGAATAAGTAACCTATCACAATTCTTTCTAAAAGTTTCTAATTAACAATACATTTATATCAAAGTTTCTGGAAGTCTTAATGATTCAATTGTTCCACCAAAATACAGGATGTTTAGGCTTCATATCCACATCGGCATAGGATGACAGATTGTTCACCAACTCTAGCCATATACTCCAAGAATTCAGTCAAGCCAATAGGGAAGTTTTCTTTTAAGTATTCAAAACCATCTATTTGAAATTCTGCATAATAGCTGGGAAAAAGGAAAAATAATCATAGCTGGGAAAAAAAATTGAGACTAAGCTGCAGCCAACATTAGTAGAAAAATCCAGACAATAAAAACACTTGTATCTTGAGAAGTCAATACAAAACGAAGGGTACAACTACACAACAAAGCAAAAGAAATATCAAACTTCATGGTGAACATTAAGTCATAATGCATGTTGTCATCGATATAGTCTGATATATATTCCTTTTAATCATCAATCCTAGTTTGAAATTCTCACCAACAGATCTGGAACATCTAGAAAGATTACCAGTTTTTTTTTTTTTTAAGTAAACTTTGTCCAAGTGGTATCAAGTATGTCATTAGCACCTGCCTGTTGGGATTGATGCCCTTAAATCCTATTGTATGATGCTATGTATGACATTATGTATGACTTAATGTTGTAATTAATAAAGTTGTTTTATTATTATCTAAAATAATGGTAACATGAATATTTGGACATTATCATATAGTCCATGAGATGCATAATATGTGATTTAGTCACAGAAGATATAAATCACAAGTTCTTTGTAAACTTAGAATTTTAGTTCGTAGTCGGTGATGAAATTGGGCATTTCATTTGTGAAGACTATAACTTAACAACTAAGATGATTTGTCTTAATCATGGAAGTGGAGACTTCTAGTTGATATGTTGATATGTTTTAAGAGTTAAGACATATTGAATTGGACCGCTGTGAGATTTATTATTCTCTTAACGACTGTCAAATGAATAATAAATCTCACGACTTCTATTTACATCAACTCTTAATCATGAGAGAATAATGGACTTGATCATGAAGTGTAGGTTGCTTTGATATATCAGGAGTAAGATCTAAAGTCACGTTCAAAACCTCAATATGTTGGGTAACCACACTTAGTGTTGATGGAACATATATTCTCAAGATGGAATTCATAATCTCTTAACAGAGATATAAAATATTCTATTGAGATAAGGTTAATCAGTTTGGTTATTCAGAATATTAGGCCTAACTACTTTAGTAAGGATTTACTAAAGTATATATTTATGAAATTGGATTTCATAAATATATGATGAATAACTTAAATGATTAAACCAGACTCTCAAGGATTAAGATGTAGTAATCTTCAAAGTGGCAGTCAACCTACATGACTTTGTATTACTACGAATATTTTATGAAGGGGTTGCATGTATAATAAAGTCTTGGGATATAATTTATTAATAAGGACTAAAGTGCAATTATATTTATATAGTGGTATTAAATATAATTAATGGTAACTTTGGACTTGTCAAGAGTTGATAGAAAAGCACAAGACTCATTGGAGCTAGTGTCTTATTTGTTCCCTTTTGGTTCCACTCCAAGCCACATACTAAAGCTCAATTGGAATGGCCCAATAGGCTAGCCCAATTAGATAATCAGTTATAAGAAGAGAGATATACAAAATTTTGTGTGAGAATGAAATGGTTTGTATGTGAGTGTAGGACACTCTCTTATTCTCCTTTGAACACACATATAAACTGATTGAGAGACCACACTTCTTGGACACAAGTGAAATTGGAGTGAAGATTAGAAGTGTTCCCAAGAACTTCTAATCTTTGTTATTGAATTTCACCGCACCAAGGTACACTCTCTTGTTCTTACATTTTGAAATTTACATAGTACATGTTATCAATTACGAATGAAGTAGATCCGTTAATTTTCTGCTGCGTATATTTTGTATGCGATATAAACATGTATTTTTCTAACAATGCCAATGTACTTCAAATTTTGTTATGACTTTAGCTTGTAAAAATTGTAATTTTTTTATTAGCATATATTTTGATTGAACTGAAATTTGAGCACAATAGGATTGACCATAAGTTTATTGCTTTGAAATTAAACAAAAATCAGCAATTGTTTAATTTCTTTAATTTTTTTCCACCTCATAGGGAAAATTAGTAACATTAGTAACATCATTTTAGTCCTTATGCACTTCTATTATATACAACCCTCACTCTAATTGCTTCTTAAAAATACTACTCCAAACAAAAGTCTATAAGTTCTCTTTGAATTTTCTAAATTAGTAGTATAAATAAGGACGTAATTATTTAAATTTTTTATAAAAAAGTAGAGAGAAGTCCTAAATCTTATTCTCATCATTCTAGTTCTTGTTCTTTTACTGTGAAAAATCCTATTCTCCTTCATATCACTGAAGAACCACAATCAGATGGGTTTGAACCTACCACTTAAGATTTAAGAATCCAATCAAAACCTACTTAATATTTATAATTTTTCTAAAAAAATGAAGAAAAATTGACCACATTCATATTCAATCCATCTCCCTCCCATTGAACCTACCACTTAAGATTTAAGAATCCAATAAGAAAAACAGCAAAACCCATACCAAATCAACAAAACCCATACAAAATCAAGTGATTGATGTCCAAAAAAACCCAACCCCATTGATATTTCGAAATTAAAAATAGGGGAAAACCACCAAATCATGAGAAAACAAACCTTGAGATTGTGACACTAGACTAACGGCAGATTCAACAACTTTTTTAGGCTCTAAAAACAACTTTGGCAATCACTGTGGCAGAATGAAGCTCCGTTGTGGGGGGGAGGAGGAGAGTTTGTGCTTGGTTTGCCGTTTGGAGAAGAAGCTTTGAATGTGTTTGAGGAATATTTGGAGTTTTAATTGGGTTATAATTGCATGTAATAAGGTGTATTGAGTTTAAATTTGTTGGCTGATGTGTCTTCTCATGATTGGCTAATTGGCTAGCGTAAAAGATGTCTTTTACGCCAACTTTGGACCAAACTTATTCTCTTAAAACAATATCATTTTTACATGGATTTATCATTAACCCAATTTTTTTATGAAGCTAAAATACAATGTTTAAATTGTAGTCTATGAACTATTTTTGTTTGTGAAGTTTAAAATAATCATTTGGAGTAATTAACAAATTAAAAGTGATCTTTTATTCCATTAATAAATTTTTTTTTTTTTTGCTGAATAAATAAAATATGATCTTTTAGAATAGTTCAAAGAGCCCTCAATTTATTGGGAACCGCATGCCCAACGAAACATCATTGTTATATGATGTGTTAGTTTTTAGTTTTATTAGTCATAAAAAAAAACCACTTTAAACTTTAGAGGTTATAATCACTCGTGGAGCGTGTTAGGTTCTAAGACTTTAGGAGCTAAATGTATTAGAACTTTAATTTGTAATGTGTTGACAAACCATGATAAAAACTTAGAGTCTAGATTTAGATTGCTCAAAGTGTATTTATGTATAAAGTTGGAATCAAGTGATTGCAGAATTTACTAGACTAAATTTGCAAGGCTCGATCGATCAAAAATTAGATTCGATCCATCAAACCTCGTGCATATTGTTTTTTCTGCAAAATTTCCAACTCAGCCCAAGTCCATATGACGTGTAGGGTTTTATGTTTTGCTTCAAGTATAAAAGGAAAAACCCTAACCACGTTTTAGAGGTTGTTGATATGCTGTGTGTGTGATTCTTCTGTGAGATCTAAAGGTGTTTACCTTCATACATATTTAGGGTTATCAAGATTAAGATTGATGTCAATAACTTGGTGATCTATTCGGTTGCTATTTCAAGAGCTTAAAAAAAAACACAAGTAGGAGAACTTGTGGTTGCTGTAGATCAAGGAAAGAAGTAGTTCGTGGACTCGGAGCTGTCACGTGGTTGTGGTAGTAAGTTTTCTATACGAGATAGCAATATGATGTTAGTGGTTTAAGTCTTATTGTAAAAATTTCAATTCTTTCATAGTTGATCTGTTTTACCTTGAGGATAACTAGGTTAAATCCTCCCCAGGTTTTTTACCGGTTTAGTTTTCCTAGGTTATCATATCGTTATGTTATTTACTTTTCCGCATTATTTACATGATATGATTTGATTATATTAACCTAGATCTGAATAATTTATCTAAGTAATCACTTGACTAAATAATTAGGTTAAACAACTTGTGTTTTAAGGGGTCTAAAAATATATAAGTGGTATCAGAGCGGGTTAGCTCTAGTATTTAAATCCTTTGTTCTAAGAGTTGATCCTTGAACCTTGTTGTCATGGAACACAATCACTCTCTTGTAATCCCACCTCACTTTGATGGGAACGACTATGCCTACTGGAAAGTAAGGGTGAAAACTATGGGGATAAGAGCCCAAATTTGTATATTTGGCCTTGGGCCTTGGGGCATGTCCGAGGAGGAATGAATGATTGGGATAGGCCCCAAAGTTGAAAATCAAGTAATTAAGGAACAGAGGAATATAATCCGAGGAGTAGCTCCTTCTCAGATACGACGAATGTCAGTCAAGCATGCAATTGGATAATTTAAGGTGACCTTCTAGGGAGTTCCAACGATCAAGATAAACTTCAAGCACGTACAAAGGTGATAAGAATACAAAAATATTTAACTGAAAAGCTGCTACCACCGCATTAAATGCACCACAGCAACTTTTCTGACCGTATTTATGTGGAGAAGACCCTTGAACAGTGCAGTCTCAGCTACCACCATTCACAGAAGAGCCAAATAATATGTTTGATGGGACATGCACTCGAGTAAAGGCTTAGATGATTAACAAGTGTACGATCAAGATAACAAAAAAGGAACTATATAATGTAAAAGACCTCCCATAATAAGGGGGGAGAAAAAAGAAGAGAGAAAAAAGAGAAAAAGAATTACTGTAGTATTAAGAACTGTATTAACCCTCAGAACTATTGAATTAATTCACATTCTATCTCCTCGGACAATCCTTTTACGTGTGTTTCATGCTTAATCATCTTTTGAAATCCTTATTAACCGTTGTCCAACCCACTAAAAGCCTAGCTCTTTCACCCACTCTTTACAAATTTATTGTACTAGGCTCGTTGGGCTCATATCTCATATCTTTTGGGCTTGGGTTACGAATTGTGACCTTACAAAAACATTCTTTAAATCTATTGATGAGAGAGTTTGGAATTCCGTTGAATACAGATGGGAGAAACTGACTACTCCTGTAAGCGAATGGAAAATTTCTCAGAAAGAAGCAGCCACTTTTAATAGCAAAACTATGAATGCTATTTTTAATGCTGTTTCTATGGAGGAATTCAAGAGGATCTCAAATGTTGAGGTTACTCATATTGCATGAAATATTCTCCAAACTATGCATGAAGGCACAGAGGCAGTTAAGATCAATAAGTTGCAGAAGTTAACAACTAGATTTGAAAGCATTAGGATGTCTGATGATGAAAGTTTTGTTGAATTCTATGCTAAGCTTAATAATATTATTAATTTTGCTTATAATTTGGGTGAAATTTATGATCAACCTAAGATTGTTAGGAAAATACTTAGATTCTTGACTGAGGGCTTTAGACCCAAAGTGACTGCCATTACTGAAATCAAGGATGTGGACTCCATCCTTATTGATGAGCTTGTAGGATCTCTACAGTCCTATGAGCTAGACCTATCTAAGACAAACAAATCCAAATCAATGGCTCGTAAGCCAGTTGATAATGTTGATGGTAATGAATTTAATGATGAACTCTCTTCTACAGAGATTGCATATTTTACCAAGAACTTTAGAAACTTTTTTAGGAACAATAATAGAAGGGCAAGAGGCAAAAACAATGCAGAACCTAGGAATTTTAAGAGGAATAAACCCACTAAAGTGAATAATACTGATAAACCTAAAGAAAAAGTAGGTTAAACCTCTAATAATTTCATGGGTCAACAATGTTTTGGTTGTCAAGGGTATGGTCATGTGAAATCAGAATGTTCCACATTCTTGAGATCAAAAGGGTAAAACTATGGCTGTAGCTCATAGTGATGATGAAGTTTTTGATCATGAGTCTAGTAGTGATGATGATGGAAACTTCATCGCTTTCACAGCTACTACTATAGTTGATGAAAGTATTGTGGTTGATGAGAACCCTTCTGATGGGAAACTCTCTGAGAATGCTGATCTGCAAGAAGCCTATAATAAGCTTTGCAAGGTTACTGTAAAGGATGCTATGTATGTTGACATAGGTTTGAAGAAAATTGCTTCTCTTGACTTGATAAGAAAAATTTGTTGTTGAAGTTGTTTAATGCTAATGAATTGATTGATAAGGTGAAGACGGAAAACATGTTGTTGCTTGATAAAGTTAAGAACTTAGGACTTGAATTATTTGTTGTTAGAAAATAAACAAATAGGTCTACTAGTTCTAAACTTGATCACATGTTGAGTGTTCAAAAGTCTCCCTTAGACAAAACTGGTCTATGTTTTGTAGATAGCATCTCTATGTCTGAAACTCATTCCACAAACTTTGTTTCTTCTTCTAAGCCCCCCAAGAGTGAGATCGTCAAACTAGTAGAAGTTATACCCCCTTCTAGGAAGATTAGGGTTGATCTTAAAGAGTTTAAACTTAAGAATCCTACCCTTCCTAAGGATAAAGTGCATGATAGACCTTTATGGGTTTGTCATTTTTGTGGAAAGACTGGACATATTCGTCCAAGCTGTTTCAAGTTGTAAGCTGCAAAGCGAACAAATAAGCCAAAAGTACATGTGCCTTAAGTACAAGATCCTATGGTACTTATTGGTGAGTTGGTAAATGCATTAAACCTTTATTCCAATCTTGGAGTTGCTCATCATTCTAATATGAACAATAACTCCAATGCTAGAGTTGCATCTAAAAGGTTTTGGATACAAAAGACTCAATCTAATTGAGGCTTTCTAACATGGTCTTTGTGCTTCATCTCTCTACTCTTTGTGACCATTCTTCATTGCTGTTTTTGTTTTTTTTTAGGATTTTCATTGCATAACATTCATGCATTTCATGATAGGTTGTTTTTGTTATTCTTTAAAAAAAAAAAAAAAAGGGAAAGGAAAGAAAAATATGTTTTGCATTATTTTTCTTGGACTTATAATCAAGGTTGGCCATATTATATTTACATAACATGTTTGTGTACCTTGTTTAGCTTTGATGAGCTTATTTTACAGTACTTTGCTAGTTTTAGCTCTGAAGTGCATGTTGTGTGGGAGTTGTTTATAGTTTTTGATCACTTGATCTTGATCTTGAAGTCACATGCTTTTGATTGTTTGGACTTGAACTTAATGAGAAAGGCATAAATAAACATCTCACCACTGTTTACTAGCAAATTATGAACACCTTAGTGCATATCATAAGATTTTGTGCGCAAGAAAGTATAGCACATGCACAAAAAGAACATAAGGAGCAGTCTCGAATTAATGCTAAAATTGGTGTGTACATTATTGTGTTATAATAAATTCACAATGAAATAAAATTGGTGTGTACATTACTTGACTAATCTCATAATTTCAAATAAAATAAAAATTGGTGTGTACATTATGAGACAAAACAAGAAACTTTCATGATTACAAGCTTGTTTTCTAGGAGATGTGAGAGTTATTCTTTGCTAAACTTAGTACATAATATTGTGTGTGATCTTGTTGTGGCCATCCAAGATTAAATGTGCCCTGATTCTAATGCAAAATATGTTTAATGGTTGAGTTTTGAGGACAATTTGATTGAAAAACTTGTTTTTGGAAGACCTGGGTTGAATTTGTGTTTTTGGAAAACTTTTAAACTCATACTCATGCATTTCATTCATGAAATATGGTGTTTTAAGTTTTTTCTACATTAACTTGCTTTGTTTTTCCCAAAAAAATCACTTTTCCAGATTTTTGATCAATCGAAGCTGTTTCTAAACCGATTGAAAATGCTATAAAAATTTTGGTTACAATCTGCCTGGCTCGATCGGTGCTCGATTGATGCTAGATCGATCGAAGCTAATTTTCGACCGATCGAATTTCAGTCTGAAGGTGTTTTAAAAATTGTTTTCTTACGTGTTCTTCATTCTTTTTAAAACTTTTCAAACACTCTTTTGACTGTTCTTCTTGGACCGATTCAATCTAAGCCAATTTTGACTTTTTCTTCCTAAAATTTCTCAAGGGTTTTTGTCTTCTTATGCTAGTAAGTCTCTTTTACCCTTTCTTTTTCATTTTATTCACATTTTTCATGCATTTTAGTTGAAATTTTCGAACTCATATTTTTTTTGGGTTTTTTGAATTTTGGGTTGTTTTCATTCATATTTGATCATTAGGTTTTTGTCTCTAGATGTTATTATCATGATTCTCATGCATTAATTTGGTTAATTTTGTGATTTGGGAAAATTTTGAAATTCTAGGACTTGAAACTTTAAGAAATTGGGGATTTTGTTCAATTGGGCTTCAATTGGTAAAATTGACTTGAGTAATTGATTGATTAATTCATTATATGATGTTTTCTAACTAGTATGATGATTAATTGCTCAATTTGGTTTAATTTTTGAAATTGGATCTTTCAAAATTTGGGGTTTTTTTTCTAAAACTCTATGTTTAAGTCAATTGTTGGTTTATAAAGTATAATTGAACAGATTTCAATGCATTAGAGCGTGCATCATATGTGCATTCATGTCATGCATCATATAGATAGTTATTTTCTATATATTTTTTTTTCTCTAATCCTCTCTAATGCAGTCTGCCTTGAGTTTTCTTTGTTTTCTTTCTTTGATTTCTGTTTTTGTCTTTCCTTTCTAACCCTTAGCATCATGGTTAGGAAGACTAGAGCTAACAAGAAAACCTCCACACCCTCTACCTCGGCTTTTGAGAGTAATAGGTTTAGGTTTGAGATAAACCAAGAGACCTATGAGAAGCTTAACATATTTAGGTCTGTTTGGGCTAAGCATAATGTCATTCTAGATGAGCTTGATGGAGAGATTAGGAGGAACTTTGAGCGTAGGGGTTGGTTACCTCTTATGGACATTGAGCACCCTTCTCCGGCTGCCTTGATGAGAAAGTTTTATTCGAACCTCTCTGTCCACTTCGATGATTCCAACACTCACTATGTGATGAGTTGGATAAGGGATGAAGAGTATGTCATTACTCCCTTTGTAGTGGCCTTTGCTCTTGGTGTACCTTTGGTACGACAGCCTATGTACCCTTATTCTGAGACCCCTCCTCTTGATGACAATATGTCATATCTCACCAATACTTCCATTAGTTGGGGTACTGATCCTTGTAACACCTCTCATGAGCTTACTGAGCTCAATTACTTGTTTTTCCGGATTTCTTGTCATTCTATTTAGCTTATCTCTCACTTGCACACCATTCCTATTGAGAGATGTGCATTTTTGTATGCCCTTTTGACTGATGCTCCTATGTGTTTTTCTACTCTTTTCATTTGATCTTTAGTTGAGGTTCATAGAAGTAGTTCTAAATTACATGGTCTTTTCTTTCTGGTGTTTATTCATAGGATTTTGTTACATTTAGGATTAGAGGATTTTCCTGCATCTGAGCCTGTCCATATCATCGCTCCCATAGGTGCCACCTTCCTTAGGCAAAGAGCAATTCAGATGAAAGCTAGCTGTAAATGCCCTAGAGTAGAGTTTTCCACAGGTGCTGCATCTCAGCCTCCTTCTTCAGGTGACCCCACAACTGAGGAGTTTATCGATCCCACCGCCGCTATTGATCCTTCACCTTCTTCTTTGAGTGATTCATCCATTCGGAGTATGTTGGATACTGTCATGACCATTCAGGCGGCACATGGACAAATTTTGTTGGATGTGCTTACGAAGCTTTAGGCTTTGCGTGCTGATTTGGCTGGTGCTTGACGGTCTTCTCCACCACTTCCTTTTGATGATGAGTCCTGATTGCCCTTTGGCAATTCTTCACAAAAAAGGGGAGTACATATTGGTTTATGCATGGAGATAGGGGGAGTTTTGTTAGATTGTATCTAGGAGTTTCATGATATATATTCATGATGTATTTGTTTTGGTCATGATATATTTATTTTTATTGGTTGTATATGTTAGGGGGAGACACTTTGTTTTATGTTTGTTTTATTTTTTATTGTTTCACATGTGCTACATTAGTTATTGATTTATATTATGAGGTTATTCAAGGTATATGTCTTTTATTTTCTGTTTTGTGAAATCAAGAATTTTATTTTGTTTTACTTGTATTTTCCACATATGCATTTATGTGTTTGTTGAGTGTTCCAGGAACATACAGGTTTATTCAATCGTGTTGCTGTCTACACTAGCAACTGATAGATAGTAGTTAGGTTGAATTGTTTTTGGGCGTATTAATTTTTAAAGGGCTGTTTGTAACTTTGAGCATTTCAGTTTGTTATGTGTTTTGTCACGGATTGCCAAAGGGGGAATTTGTTGGGTTCTAAGACTTTAGGAGCTAAATGTATTAGAATTTCAATTTGTAAGGTATTGGCAAACCATGATCAAAACGTAGAGTCTAGATTTAGGCTGCTTAAAGTGTGTTTATGTGTAAAATTGGAATCGAGTGATTGCAAAATTTACTAGACTAAATCTGCAAGGCTCGATCGATCAAAAATTAGACTCGATCTATCGAACCTCACACAGATTGTTTTTTTTGCAGAATTTCTAACTCACCCCAAGCCTATATGACGTGTAGGGTTTTATGTTTTGCTTCAAGTATAAAAGGAAAAACTCTAACCATATTTTAGAGGTTGTTGACATACAGTGTGTGTGAATCTTCTTTGAAATTTAGAGGTGTTTACCTTCATACACACTTAGGGTTATTAAGATTAAGATTGATGTCAAGAACTTGGTGATCTCTTCGGTTACTGTTTCAAGAGTTTAAAGAAAAACACGAGTAGGAGAACTTGTGGTTGCTATGAATCAAGGAAAGAAGTAGTCCGTGGATCAAGGAAAGAAGTAGAACGTGGTCGTGGTAGTAAGTTTTCTATACGAGGTAGAAATAGGATGTTAGTGCTCTAAGTCTTATTGTAAAAACTTCAATTCTTTCATAGTAGATTTGTTTTACCTTGAGGATAGCTAGGTTAAATCTTCTCCAGATTTTTTATCAGTTTGGTTTTTCTGAGTTATCATATCGTTGTGTTATTTACTTTTCTGCATTATTTACATGATATGATTTGATTGTGTTAACCTAGATCTGAATAATTTATCTAAATAAGTAGGTAAAACAACTTGTGTTTTAAAGGGTCTAATAACCCTTTTTACCATTTTGGCATCAATTGTAATATGTTCTTGTTAAATTTTTTTTTTTTTTTACTATATTTATAAATAAAGAAAACATTTTTTTTTTTTTTTTTGGTTTGAGAAACAATAAATAATGATAACAATGTTTAAACTTTCAACCCAAGGAATATATTAGGAAATTTTTTAGAAATTTTTTTTTTATGAAAAAAGAAAAAAAATTAATTTGTTTAACAGCTTTATATATATATGTGTGTGTGTGTGTGTGTGTGTGTGTATTTTATATAAAAATTGTATTAAAACTAGTTTAAAATAAGCTATTAACAAACTCTATATACTACTTTCGTGTTCGTGTGTTCTAATAAGTATTACTGTTTCCTAAAAAAAATAAAAATGTTTAGCTCACATTAATTATGTGTATTAAAGTTTCAGTTTTTATAACACTAGGCTGCTACCACAAAGATTAGACATCCATTTTAAAAAACAAATGCCAAGAGTTTACGAAACCCAAAAATAAAAATACTAAAGTAAAGTGTATTCCCTTATTCATCCCCCTTCCCCTATATATAGGTGTGTGTGTGTGTTTCTCAAATAAAAAAAAGAACTCAGTGTTGTCGAGTCATCCCACATCGGTAAGGTGTGATATTGAGAAGGGGTTTATCACTTGCTCCGCTACACTAACTGTTGTTGGTGTTGGCGTGTGAGTGTGTTCCTTTATCTCATCCCCCTTCCTCTATATATAGGTGTGTGTGTGTGTGTGTTTCTTATATAAAAAAATAATAATAAAGTAAAGTGGAACTAGAAAAAACAAATGGTTGTAGGTTCCAATTAGCTTAACTGGTAAAATCTCTGATTGTTGTATAAGAAATCTGGGGTTCAATTCTCGCCTACACCAAAAACTGATTGGTGTCTTGGTCTGATAATAAAAAGTTACCATTAGGAGCGATTGGCATAGGTTGAAACTCTCTCTCTCCCAAAAAAAAAACATGGTTATTTTACTATACAATTTCTACAAATAAAAATACTAAAGTAAAGTGGAATAGAAAAAACAGATGGTTATTCATCAAAAGAAAAAACGTATGGTTATTTTACTATACAATTTCTACAAGAAGACCAACAAAATGGGAACTCTATCTCTCTTCCCTCTCTCCCTATCTTCAACACTGCGACCCAATCCCTCCTCTTCCACTTTCAGAACTCAACTCTCCAACCCCATATTCTACCCACTCCTCTCCTCAGCAACTCACAGAAAATCACAAAGGTTTCACTTTCCCTCCAAAACCATAGCTTTTGGGAGCAACACAAATGACCCAAAAGAGACTCTTTTCTTGGATGAAAACGGTGGTGTTGATGACATGGATGGGTATCTCAACTACCTGTCTCTCGAATATGACTCTGTCTGGGACACCAAACCATCCTGGTGAATCTTTCCCTTCATGGGTCTCTCTCATTTTCACTGATACTTAACAATTCTCATTGTTTGTCATTACCTTTTTGCTTTTTCACTGTGATTCCAAAGTTTGCTAATTCTTTGTGTTTCGCCTTTTATGTTAAAAGCATGTATACATATAAATGTGTTATTTTTGAGTCTATGAATGGATAGAGTACCCTCTAGGCTCTAGAAATTTGAATTATATTTATCTTTCCTGGTTTTTTGGTACTGTATAGTATACTCTGAACTGGAATTCTTCTTTCTTAATGTTTATAATGGTTCTGATGGGTACTTGTATTAAGGTTCACACTTAAGTGCAATTTTGCCTACATAGTTTTGAATTTAATTGTACATTAGTTTTAGGTTTTGGTTAATTGAAGACATAAAGATTATAGTCCAGATGACTGACCATAACCTTCAGATTATCAAGAAAAAGAGGGCATGTGTGTCCCCTTGCATGGTGCTATTTTAAAGTGATAGTCATTGACACATGGTAATTGAGTTTGATATGATGGCTAGTCATGAGATCATAATAAAGACCCCATACTATATTGGTATGGGCAACATCAGTAACAACAACTACAACCAAGCCTTAGTCCCAAAATTTCGGGGTCGGCTATAGATCATCAACAAACTAATCAAGGTCGGCCACGTGCTATATTGGTATAGTCAGTGGCTTCAATTTTATTCCTTGGTCCTATCTAAGATGATAGGTCCACTTTTCATGTCAAAACCAATGTGGCCTGAACTGATTGTAATTTTGAATGCTAACTACTAGAGGAATCTAGTGGAAGATGGACAGAATAAAATGCAAGTTTGCTGATCTGAACATTAAGCATATCTAGTTAACTACGGTGTGATACATGACTTTAAGCCAAATGAGTTCCTAAGAATCCTTTCTGCCATTTAATAAGTTCTTAAAATTTTTTATGTATATTCAGGTTTTTTTCACAGTTTTTCATGACAAACATTTGAATTATGCTTCATTTATTTCCTGAGGGATCTTACAGCTATCTGGGATTAAAATGGTAGTTTTAGGAATCCAAACTTTCTTTCCCTTCCTTCCACTTTTTGGCAACTAAATAGAGCAACAATGTATTGTATAAGTTTTGTTCATGCACTGGAAAGTGGAGATGAGCAGCAACGACTAAAATTGTTTAGCAGGCAAGGCATGTATAATTGATATTTTGAACAAATAACTTATGGTGAATTGAGCATTTTGAGTTTTGACGTGTGTAAGAGTTGAGGTTCGAAAATAAAAAGGAATATGCTTATATCTTAAAATGACCATTTTTGCATCTATGCTTGCTTTATTATCTGGTTTGATTCCTTCCATCATTTTGTTGCTAGGTGTCAACCATGGACCATAATTCTAACTGGAGCATCGGCGATTGCTAGTAGCTGGTTAATTTGGCATTCGGTAGTAGTCACAGTAGTCATACTCTTACTAATATGCACATGGTGGTACATCTTTTTGTATTCATATCCACAGGTTTGTGCATCTTCTGCTAGTGTATGATTTTTTAAATAATTCGACTCCCTCCCCCATTTTATTTTTTCTTTTGGAGCATGAAAATGCTAATTAATTATGCTCTGCTTGAAGCAGTTTCTGTTTCTTATACTGGATTTAAAAATTTTTGGAGACATTTGGAGGGGATGGGAACCCTATATAATAGTTGAAGTCTCTCTCTCACACAAACATTTATACATACTCCCTTTCTACTTCAACGAAAACATTTAATTTATTTACAATTAAAAAAATACAGAATTTACTGTGATATCTATGGAAATAAGATACATCTGTTGAAGCAACGATGAACCATTATCCATAAGATTATTTGGTTCTTGAAAGGGCTTCATGACATTATAGATTTGGGATTCTTGAATTTTAGTTGCTGAAATAACATTCACTGATGACTGAACTTACTGATTCATGACGAGATGCTTTACATGTACGATTTGACGTGTATATGGAAGTTGTTTGCATACATATGAGTGTTTATCTTTTAAAACATTTATGTCCTGGTTCTAGAAAACCGATGGCAATGAGGCATCTAGAAAAGGTCACAAAACCACGGACTGCATGTTGTACTTGCTTGGAATGATGAATTCATATATCTCTTGTTGATTCGTAGTGGGTACTTTCTAGTTGAATAGTTATTCACAATAATCATGTTATTCCCTTGCTTAGAATTTAGAGGGAATGATCAAGAACCATGAAATAGATAGACATAAATCTGCTCAGGATTCTTTAAAACATGTTCACATACTGTTTGTTTCCTTTTGGAATTTTAGAAAGATATAGAATTTGGATTAGCTGTTCTAGTATCTGCATTCAGAGAAACAGAAGCAAAAAGAAGAAAGGAAGGAATTGAGTTTTGAATTATTCTCTTTTGTCAGGCATATTCAGAGATGATTGCTGAGCGAAGGAAGAGGGTGGCAAGTGGTGTTGAAGACACATTTGGCTTGGGAAATGGCAGTGATTTAAGCTAAACATCAATTGTGCTGCTAGATCTCACTGTCTCTGACTTCAAATCAACCAATAATTGAGTTGGGAAACTTTGGGTTAGGCTGCAAAGATAGGCTATGACATGTCTCCCTGCTTTCTTTTAGTATACAGTTTATGGAGGCCACTAGTGTTCCAATGATGGGCATGGACATGCTAAATAAGATTCAGTTATTCTAAATTGGTAGTTATACTTATTTGTGTCCCATAGTCTTAGGATTTTATTTTTACTTTTTCGCTTATTGAGATTAGCTTTATCCATAGGAACTGTTATTATTGAATTGAAGACCATCTTGTATCCAATTAATCAAATTTCGAAGTTATAATATTGAATTTGAGCATTGTTCACTCTTAAGTGCTTCTTTACTTTTCCTTAAAGGCTTACATCCTTGTTTAGGCTTGTCTCTCTGTTCACCCGTAAAATCCCCCAAACTTAAATTTCCTTGATATATATATCCAAAAGTTCACGAGGATTTTTTTTTTTTTTTGCATCTACTTGAACTTTGAGTCCTAACTTGTAAAACCAAATTCTATATAAAAAATATATATAAATAATGCAATTTGATATTATCCTGATTAACGAAATAAATATTCTAGAACATTAATTAATCCGATTTGATTTTTTTTTTTTTTTTTTTTTGAGTAGACGATTGAACCAATGTTGGTATAAGTATAGTTAAAAAAGTTTCATAAAAAAGAAAAAGAAAAAGTAAAAAAAAAAAAAAGGTTCTGACCATCCAATGCTGCATTGCATAAGAAGTAAAGGGGAGAGAAGTGGATGAAAAAAAAGTCAAGACATTCTCTATCAAAATTCTTTGCTTGGTGTAATTAACATGCAGATAGATCTTGACAGTAGGGATAGCATGTCTATCATACCATAGCAAAGCAAAGCAAGTTGATCATTGTTGAAGTGAAATTGGTTTAAGTTTACTTACCAAAAAAAGAAAAAAAAAAGAAAGAAATTGGTTTAAGTCACTTGATTTATATATTCCATAAACAACCAATATAGTTAAATGTCACCAATTGCAGAAAATGTGATGAATTGACAAAGAAGCTTCTGTTTGAAAACTCATCTATATTTACTCTTTTGATAAATTGAAAAGGTGCCCTTTTAAGTCAGGTATCAAATCTCTGGACCGTCTCAATACCTCATATTTGTACGTCCCATAATATAATCTGGGGCAATGTTGTAAATAAATTTATAAAAACCTCCATGTCAATAAGGAAGAAGTCAAGCTTGAAAGTAATATGTGGCCTAGGAAAATTATTTGAAGCATTGATAAGACAATAAGACAAGAAGTCAAGCTTCCTAACTCTCCACTCATGCTTCTCAAAAAAAAAAAAAAAAAACTCCACTCATTTGATAAGGAACTAGTTCCACCGCTCTTTGTTTCACAGTAAAGTACAGAAATCTGGTCATCTATAATATTTGGCCTGCAATATATGCAAAATAAATAACAAGAAAAGAAAATGAATAATTCTGGTTCCTTTGGAGTGTACAGAGGTCACTGATTTAATATCAAGTTCAAGTTGTGACTTAATGCCATGCCTACAGATATCTAGTTGTATATATATTAATCAGATTGTAGGCTATCTAATGGGTCAGATAGTAAAGAAAGAATTTAGGAGACATGAATGCAAGGAATCAATCATAGTTCAACATTAAAATTTTGATTATCCATTAGAACAGTATTTTCCATGAACATCTAAAGGTCAGTTGTGAGTTGAAATTTTCCAACAGTTACCACAAATTTATTAAGAGGAGCCTCAAATTCCAGTTCAAAGAATTTGCCTCTTGCACCCTATCAAATGTGTGTATGCGTGCACACACACAATGGGAGATATTCGCCGCACTTGTTCCATGACTTTCATATATATATATATATATATGGATTCTGGAGAACTTTCAAACTGTATCAACCAAAAGTAAGATTCATATTCTATGCCAACAATCTAGACACCTGTAACTTGAAGGAATACATCAAGTAAATGCTTGCCAACCTTTTGTTTTCTTTTTCTTCTTTTTGAAAAAAAGTTCCCAATTCTTTGCTAATCACACTGATGAGGGAACTGCTTCTCAAAAACATCTTCTTGGTATATTCCAATTGCCAACAGAGTGTTGCAGAACTAGTCATTCTCAACAAACAGTTTTCAGTGGAAAATCAAAACTAGAATTCTTATTTGAACTAATAAAAGCATGCAAGAGTGACAATTCTATGCTATTTAACTTATGAATTACTTGAGAAGTAAAATGATAAGGAATAATGGAGATCTGTAATTCGCATTTTTTTAATCAAAACAAAGCTACAAGTATTTGTTCACACTCAAAAATGAAAAATACATTTCTATTCATTCTTCCAAGCATACAAAATCAGTGAGAAACCAAGACCTTGTGATTGGGAATCTCTAAATTGCTGAGAGTAAGACCAAGTTAATACTGAAGGATCAAATATAGAGTGGCTAGACCATAACTTCTCAGCTGAGAGGCAAGTTTGGAACATGAAAACTGCATTGCCCATAGCATTCCCATAGAGCCAATTATGAACATCCCAGAGCACTTCAACTGGAAGACCATCCACTACAATGGTGTAATTGCCCCTAAACTTCCACTTCAACCTCTTGATCTGCATCACTGTCTTACTATCAATTCGGATCACAAGGCATGGATCATTGAGCCCAACAGTATCACACTCAATTGTGACATCATGCATTTGCCCCTTATCACAAAATTTAGCTTTTGCCCCATAAAGCTTCTTCCCAAATATGTGTTCCCTCTTAGCAATAAAAATTGCATTGGAATGAATAGGGTCAGTGGTGTCAACCTTCTTGTATGCCTCCTTTTTCAAATCCCCAAGCAGTAAAACTATTTCTTGATTAAACACAACAGCTAAATAAAATCCCTCCATCGGCTCTGGCCCAGAACCAAATTTAGCATTAGTTAAGTCCCAGTAAATCTCGATTTTACTAGAATCCACTTCTAAATTCTTAGACCCTTTTCTTTTAGAGAACAACCATGGCTTTATATCAACCTTACAAAGGCATTGATTGGCCAAATCATCAATTCCAATACTAAGGCCTTGACCCATCAAACTTTTGGTCCATGTAATGGTGATCAAGCAAGAACGACCATGTAATTTACATTGATAGACACAAGTTACCACATTTTGAGCAGCTTTAGTTGTACTACTTGAAGATGATGAATCAGCAACTTGTACCCCGTTTTCACCAAAACAAGAAGGAAAGTCTCTCATGATACCAAAATTAAAACCAAAATCTTTTCTTTCTTTTCTTTGCTAATCCAAAAAGATCATAAAAAAAAAACTTTCTTTCTGATATGACTATAATGTTACCATGCAACAATTAGAGCCTTCACTACTAAATAAGAGAAATGCAGACAGTGTAAAAATTGATATACAGAAAAGAGTCTTCTAAGTTCTACCTGAACTGAGTGAAGATGAACTCAAGCATCCATCATCCATAAGTTTCAAGATCAGCTTCTAAAGCCTTCAACTTGATCTGGGTGTCTGGTTCTTGAAGCCACTTGGATTTGAGAGAGAGAAAAGAGAAAGAAAGCTTGAGGACTTAGATTTGCTTCACTGGCAAAACTCTCTGCCAAGTCCAACTCAGAAATGAGCATGACTCATAGAAAAATAGATTTAAAGAAACAAGAGAGGAATGGGAAGTGAAAGCAGACGGCTTAAATCACATGGGGGGAAGTAGAAGAGGCCTAAATATGAAGAAACTGCAACTCCTGTGTCCTTGCTGGATTTGTCTGGTTTATTATAATAAAACATTACAGAAAAGAAAAGCTAAAGCTATCTTTCTCTCTCTGACACACACAAATGTAATATAATATAATATTCTCTCTCTCTCTCTGTCTGATTTGTATTCAATTTTTTTTTTTTTTTTTTTTTTTGTTCTTGTACATATATATAAAAGAATCAAAACATAATGGGCCTCCCTTTAACTGACATAACACATGCTTTAGAGCTGAAAAAATCCAAAGCTTAAAAAGTCTAAAACGACAACTTTTGAGACCTCCCTCACTGTAGAATTTTGCTTTTGCATAATTGTGTGTCACTTTTGCCATTAATTGTGTCACATTTGCCAAGTAAGACAAATATGATTATAGTGGGAGAAACAGAAAGATTTCAAGGAAAGTAAAGGTATTTCCACGGAGATATCAGAGGTTAGTTTCATTGTTTCCTACCATTTGAAGGTTTCATTGTCTACCATCAATTACATTGAATGAGTGATTGTCCTGTTTTACTATTGGCAAAAGAATAATAATGGCAAATTAATAATATTTATATTACAAAATATAATGGAGTGGTTGTGTGTGTATAGGCTTGAAAATATAGACTACAATAAGTAATAACAAAGTTATTTGTTGCACAATAAGTTCATTTCACTTTTGTTATATATAAACTCCCTCGCGATATCTTATTGAAAAAAAAAAAAATCCCTCACGATATTACGGGCCTATTTGGTAATGTTATTCTAGTAACGTCGTTTGTATTTTTGGGAAATACGTATAGATAAAAAAGTGTGTAAAAATACATATAATATTGTTTAAAAACTGAAAATTGTTGCTCAAAATCCCATACCAAACTCCTCTGCATATCTTAATTTTTGGGTTTGGTCAATACTATCATAACTTAGTGATAGTGGCATAGTCTATCATTTTCTTATTAAGAGAGTTAATGTTTGAATCTTCTCTTCTTGATTAGTGTATTTATCCAATTATTAAAAAAATGATTTCATTCTTATTGTTAACACTAAATAAAGATTGTGTAAAATTCTATCCCATCACTAAAATTTCAGTTTCTTGTAAATTGACCCTTAATTACTTGCAATTTACATGTATTAAAACATTATTCATGCAACCTTTTGTCAAATCCATTGGAATCTTATATAGTTAACTCATATAACATGACATTGTTTTGAACAAGGACTAAAAAAAAAAAAAAACAAATGATATTGTTTTTAAGTGGGTTAAAAACTGAAATGTGAAGAATCATGACAAGAGCACATTAACATCATTATAATAGTTGAGGACATAAATTGCAATTTTTCAAAAATCTAAGGATTGATTTAGAAACGATCTCAAATTTGTAAAATGCATTTTAATAAAAAGGATTTAGGTCAAGGCTTTTGTATAAGTGTACTTGAGCATTGTGTATTAGATGAGATATAAAATCGACACATTCATTTTTCAACACGCCCATGCGCATACACACACACACACACACACATATATATATATATATATATATGAAAGCCAAACCCAAAGATAGATACCATAAATCATATCAAAAAAATATTTATTCTTCGTCAATGTGAGGTGCTTAAATTGTTGTAATATTTTTCGTCAACTACTAGAGGATTCTTATGGTATGAGTGACTTCGTTTGAGAATATATATTAAGCATTAAATTGATAACAGTGAGAAACTGAGAGGTATGAATTCTCATGTCTTTAGGCCGCAGTAAGTCTTGACCAGCAACATTTGTCAGTGTATACTAAAACCTCTCTCTCTTTTTTTTTTTTTTTTCTTCTTCTAACCTATAATAAATACCCAGTCCATTAAAGTTGCTTGACTCAATTGCTGAATTAGTAGCTCCCAAAAAGATAAGGAAAAAAAAAATGGTAGAGAGGGTCCAACAAAGTCTAGAGGAAGAAAAAAGGTTGCACTAATTAAATTGTCTGTGCCATTCTATTCCTACTTTCCTAGATTATATACCGTTACTAATTGTATTGTGTTTGGTAAATTTTAAGGGTGAAAATAGAATTTATTTGAGTTTAGAAGAATAGTTTATTTTGAAGTCAATTTATGTATAGGTTTTTTAAAGTCTGCATCCCATTTTTTCATAGGTAAAATCTTGAATATTCTTATCTAACTTATTTTTAAATCAAGGGGATCTAGTAGAAGCTACAAGAATTTAGAATGGTACAAGTGTATCATATGAGGCGATAAGGGAACAAACCAGCACATGTATTGGCTCAATATGTCAAGAGTGTTGCTAAATTTATAACATGAATAGAGGAAAATCTTAACATGATCGAGTCTTCATTTACTCAAGATGTATTGAATTTCTTTTATTTTTAATGAAAGTTAGGTTTTTTTTTTTTAACTTTTTTTTTTAAAATCACTAATTTTAAATTATGACTTACAAACGCTTTAGTATAAGGGGCCATGTTGAAAGACATTAGCTTAATATAAATTGAGTCGCACGCATGCTCAAAAAGAAAAAGTGCTAATTAAAGAGTGCGATAAAGTCAAGAGGAAGGAAAAGGGTCTCCTGGGGGACTAATTAATTGGCTATGCTATTCCTAGGGTTAATGTTTGATAAACAAAAAAAGCAATAAAAATCATTGTTGAACTCATATTCCACACTTTCTATGCATGTTGGGAAATTGATTATATTTTTGTCAAAGAGCTTATCATAACCAAATTAAAACAACCCCTCGCTAACTCACGATTCAAATGATAATAGATAATTAAATATTTTTAATGAGTTATGTGAATTAATATATATTAATAATTTTATTAAATGTCACATAATAGATTGAAGGAAATTTCATTATATGGTTTTGAAGAAAAATTTATCAAAAAAAGAGAATTAAAGATACTAATGTTACTGTTTATTGTGTGTGGGTGTATGAGCAAGTGTAAATTATGGTTTCATAGTTCAATATATCAAAAATGTCACCCATGTGAAATATTAAATGGTATTTAAATGTTAGAAGGCCCATGAAAGATAGTATATTATATTGTATTTATTATTATTATTTTTGACATTTGAATAAGTTTTTTTTTGAGGAAGGACATTTGAATAAGTTGAATTGTACTTTTTTATACATATAATTGCCCTGATGCATTTTTAAACAGTGTTAAGTATTTTCTTTTAGTCGACAATATTAAGTGTTGTTTGTGTTTGAGAAGTAAATTAAATATTTTTTAAGAGTATTGATTCTACCTCATCAACCCAAACATCATAAATGATTTTTGTATTTTATCATTTCCTTTTATACTTTTTTTTTTTTTGAGAGTGTATACTTTTTCAACTATACATGTCATATAATATATATATATATATATATATATATATATATATTGTGATACTCCAATTTGATTGATTGTATGATGTGTGTGGGTGTGTGATGAGTACCACATCGGGTATTTACTGGGTAGATTTGGACTTTATTAACAACTACAATGAGTCTTAATTGTGACTAATCCTTTTGAGGTATAGCGCAGATGTTGCTAGAGCTTTTTCTTGGGTCGTTAAATACATACATACATACATACATACATACATATATATATATATATATATATATAAAAACATAAAGAAAGCGCAGACGTTGCTATAGTGCAGATGTTGCTAGCACTTTTCCTTGAACCATTAAATATATATATATATATATATATATATATATATATATATATATATATAAACATAAAGAAAATCTAGAAATCAAATATAAAATAAAAAAGAAAGTATAGGAATAGGGGGGGTTTTGGTGGGGTCGGGCTTGCATCAAATGATCCACAATTGATATAAAGATTACTAATTAGATTTATTTTCAATTTAACGTAGTAGGTTTTCGTGGGGTGGGAAAATTGTGTAATATATAGATGGAGATGGTCACCTTTGACATGTGGGAGTTGATTGAGTGGACCGATTTTTCTAAAGAATTATTCACAATTCAATTCAGCTCCCCATTTGGAAGCCCAATCTGACCATCACATTCTACGCTTAATTCTTGACAATGAAAATATATTCCTCTTCAACTACTTGGAGATTAGCTTGCCCCCACCTAGCTATTACTAATTAAATTCAGTTCACACTTCGCAGGATGTTTTTGGTTGATTAATTTATCACATGGAGAAGAATAATTTAATTTAGATTCAATAAGTCTTAGGGTGAGTTTTTTTTTTTTTTTTTTTTTTTTTTGAGTTAAAAATAATACTTATTAGAATACACACGAAAATAGTAATACTAGTATTTTAAATCAGATTTATAATACATTATATAACCAGAGTAAAATTACAAAAATGTCTAATTAACCTTTATAATTGTAGTCTTAGGGTGAGTTTGGTGTGGCGTAAAGAAAACTACTTAAATTTATTCAGAAAAAAAATCATTTGCTTTTGATGATGCCGAAAAATCGTCAGTAAGCCACACGGTCCTCACGTGCTCCGGACAAGAGCCTGCACAACACAAAAGCTGAAGACCTTAGGAGGAGTACCGGTGTGGTACCAGCCAAATACCCTCCGACGATTAAGTTAGAGAATTCTCTTGTTCACAACTCTAGAGTACCAGAGTTAAGGTGAATTATGCGTACCTTAGTTTGTGAGGTATTGGAGCTTTTATAGTAGTAGAGGGTTGACCTCTCTTCCTTGAGCTAAAAGTCTTTTCCTTAAAAGTAGTACCGGTGTGGTACCGGCCAAATACCCTCTAACAGTTAAGTTAGAGAATTCTCTTGTTCACAATTCTAGAGTACCAGAGCTAAGGTGAATTATGCGTACCTTGATTTGTGAGGGTATTGGAGCTTTTATAGTAGTAGAGGGTTGACCTCTCTTCCTTGGGTTAGAAGTTTTTTCCTTATAGGAATCCTTATGAGCGTATATTGCGGAATCCTTTCCTTGTAGGAGACTAACACTAAGCGTAGGATACAAGACATTTCCTTATATACTCATGCGTGGTGGTCAAGTCAAGGATACATTGGAGCCGTCAGATTTAGGGTCGTCAACTTTGCCTACTCCCTCGTCGGGGTCGTCAGCTTCGCCTACTCCCTTCAGCTTAGTCGGGGTCGTTAACTTCGCCTACTCCCTTCAGCTTAGTAGTGTCAGCTTTCCATTTATGACAAGTTAACCCCATCTTCCTAAAACTGTAGACGTCCTAAAGCTGTAGACGTCCTAAAGATGTTTGACTGCCATTTATGGGAAGTGAGGCCAACGAGTCTATTTTGAACGTTGTTTCATGATACTATATTCATGAGTATTCACATTCACAATTTTACCCTTATCAGCTTTGTTATAAAAAAATCATCTGTTATAAGAATAAAAAATGAAAATTTACTAGCTATGAAGAAACGTCAGCTGTTCCATTAATGACCTCCCATGCCCATCGCAAGTAATGCAACGTGATTTGTTCCCTAAAAGCAAGTTATAAAAGGGCCACCCTCGAAGGTGTCCAAACCAGAAAGATGAGCATCAAATCAACAAGAAAAAGTCGGGCTTTGGGGTAGGAAAATGGGGGTGATGATTAACAAGTATACACTTGGAAGACGAGGACTCAAAAACTACCACTACTAATATTTTGACAAAATACCTTCAATAACTTAATCATCAAAGTGTCGTCGTCGGTCATCCCCTCAACAACAAAGATTTCTTAGGGATTCTTGCGGATATTTATATATATATGTGTGTGTGTGTTAACCTGATACTCTCACTCATCTAGGCTCAACCGATCTTCCATCATCCCAGCAGTAGCAGTACTATAGTTGGATGTGGTTTATATTGGCTTGAAATTGAAATAACAAATTGCATCGTTTATATATATATATATATATACATGTCACAAAATTTTTAGGTACTCGGAACAGTCGTTATCAATGTAAGTTTGGAACTCTCTCTCTCTCTCTCTCTCTCTCTCTCTCCTTGCCATATATATAGCATGAAAATAGAAACACACAATTGGTGTAAATCTTTTTAAACAACATATAAAGCACGTAGTCTTTAGGATATTTTTGGAAGTCCTTGAGAGATCGAGAACAAATTCTAGATTTTGAGCAGTTTTATTTTATAAAAATTCCTGGATTTTACCAAGGAAAAGAAAAAAATCATGCAACATAATAATAATAATGTTATTGAAAGAAATTCAGCCATGAAAGGTATAACATAAAAAGCTTGTTCATTGTACATGGCAAACATCATTAATCAGGCCTCATGGACCGACCAGGAATTGGTCCAAGTGAAAAGTAGCCATAATGAGTGGGGCCTCGTTTGAGAAGTTGAAGTTGAAGTTACAATGATAATGTAATTAGCTAGGTACACTTAAGGCCTAATGCAACCTCCAAATATGACTGAACAAAAATGTGGCCCTCCAAAGACAAAGAATGGATGACGATGATTAATTGGTTTGTGCCTTGGAGGGGATGCACCTTAATTTACACCTCTATAAGATTCTGCTAGCCAAGAATGCTAGCTAGTCATATATGCTTCAAACTTCAAAAAGATTATTGAAAGTTATAATTAGTAGTCCTCATAATCGCCTATATAATTCAGTGTGACCTAAATGAATACTCACGGTCGGATTCAGCACAAGCCTACACCACAAACATTTGAATTATCTGCTGTTTGATATGATCATTAGGTACGGTACAACTGTACAACATAAATAGAGAGGCCTTGTGTTTTTCCTACCCTAATCCACCCCTCCATGTTAAATGGCTTAATTTTCAGAGTATATGCCGTAAAGAGTTGATTATGAGAAAATTGGGTTTCATATATTCACCTAATTCTTAAAAAAGCTTAGAAGTTTTTTTCTTTTTTGAGAATTAGAAGTTCGAGAAATTGTTAGGTCCATCGGGACGATTGCTGAAGTGGTCCTCCTGATCTTTCTGACTAATAAAATGCTGTAATTTATGTAAAAGTGACATCACCTAGTGGTTTTTATTGTGCTGATTAGGAATCTGACTTACACATTTACATAAGTAACATTGTTTCATTGGTTGGGAGTACCACTTCAGCAATTCTTTTGGTGGACCTAATAATTTTTCTAAAAGACATGCTCAAAAGTTAACAAAATATTAATAGATTACAAAGACAGTCAATCAAACCAATTTCCTTGAAAACCCAATAGATCATGCATGTGTTAATGTTACGATAAAGAGGTGAATTTAAACAAAGGAAATAATTTAATTACCTTTTTGTCACAACCAGTAAATAATGCATGTGTCATGATAAAGGGGTTAATTTAAACAAGGGAAACAAAATAATAACCTATTTTTGTCTTGTTGGTTTGTCCCAGAACAATGACTTGAGTAACTATTACACCTTCTCATTTCTTTTAACAACTGTAATAATTCCATATAAAACTCAATTTGTTTGGTGAAAGGATAAAATTCAAGTTTGCATTTGCCCACCTCTCTTTTCAATGACTCTTTGCCAATCTACCTTTGCTTCATGTGCTGAAAGCTCTAAAGTCTAACCTACGCCGCATGACCCGCATCTGTGCCCATATTAACATCAGCAGTCAACTCATCATGTGAGGTTTTTTTTCTGCAATCAGTCAACTTTCTTGAAAATTACTCATTACGTCTTGCAAATCTTAAAATTATGTTGCACATTTTGTGATTATCAATATCTTGAGTAATGTTTGGGATATAACATTTTTTATAACTTTCTATATTACTTACTAATGTAACGTGGTTACTTGTAATTGGAATAACATCATTTTTATACATATATTTATGTTTTAGCTCTAAACTTATATATGCATATTTTTAATAATAATTTTTTGTTGCTGCTATCATTTTTTTTAAGTAAATAATATTAGTGGTGTTGGAATCAACCTGATTTTCTATCTAAAATTCAAATACCAAATATTGAGCAAGGGGAGAAAATTTTTGAAAACCATAAAATCACTGTTCATGTTTCAAATATTTCAAATCATGTCATGATCCTAAGTAAACATCATCATATAGGTGCTCAATTATGCTAGATTGGAGTCAATAACTTTGATTGCACACAATCAAAGTAGCAAGGCATAAAAATGAAACCAAAGAACGGAGACACTCTCATTGTAATTCTCTCATAATTGCTCGGTTCAATATGGCCTGCACAAACAATTATCACATCTTTAACAGCATCAAACAATTAGTTAGGTAGCCTTAATATTGTCGGCACAATCAAACCAATTTTAGCAATTTCCAAGTGAATGCATGTTATTGTGCACACATAGCTCATGAAATTCTTAACCATGTAGCAAGATCACGTGAGTACTAGTAAAAAAAAAGTGTGAATGCAAGCTACACAATTGAGTTTAAGAGAAAAAACACACACACACACACACACACACAAACGACCCTTCAATTTCTCTTCACCAGTGAAGTCTTCCAAATCTTGTTACCATCAACTCAAAAGTATGAAATGTTTTGTTTCTGTTTCCTCAGATGAATAGTATTTTACTACATCAGTTATCAGGTACTAACTTCTTTGCTTCTTGATGTACAATGTACAATGTTAATTTTTTAATGTTGATAATTTCTTGTAGGGTCAAATGGTAGGATTTCTATCACATATTTGCTTCATAAGATTCATATGAACAACCACTAGGTCAAGACACTTATGGCGAGTTTTACAAAAATTAGTCCATTAAGAATCTATAACCGACTCCAAAATTTTGGAATTAAGGTTTGATTGTAATTGTAGTCGATAAGTTTCACAAAATAAAAGCATAATCCTCCATCTACTTCACATAAACATAGGCTATACAACTTTAGAACAAGAACTAGGCTTGGTCATAATTCTCCATCTGCAATCGTTCTAATATTAGTACAGAACTCAGAACAACCTTTTACATACTGAAGTTGTCCATTTGGATTTTTGGGCCTTATTTACAACAATCGTCTGAATATCATGGCATTTGTATATGTTGCAGCATTATCAGGTGTTCTGCTTCTGAATCAGTGTTGTTCTCTGAAAAGGATTTTACAGGCGTGCAGAATGTAAATTTTATTGTAATGCAGTGATTGGTTCACTCATAAGGATTTACTATACTAGAAAGACACAAAAATTTAGCACAACAGTTGATTCTCCATGTGGTTTATCCATGTTTCAATATTCAAATTAGATGGTAGCCCACCAAGGGCTAAATCAAGAGCACAAAATCTCAATACTCATCATAGCCTCTCAAAAGATGCCTAGATTGTCTTTATGATACCAACAAATTCAAGCCTTCCACCAAGCTGTTCCTTTCTGACCATATGAGATTCCCTCCACAAGTGAGTGAAGTGTTTACAATAACTTAAAACAGTACTAATTGCAATGATTGAAATCCTCTGAAATGTTGCTATATATCTGAACCAAATGGACTAGTGTGGCAGCAAAGACTGCAGAAATATAAATTCAACCCTCTTGAGCTTTAGGATTAGTCCTCAACCAGCTAACAATCAATGAATGCATAGAGTTTGGCTGAAGAAATTCAACAATCTATAAATGAGTCCTTGATGATTAATGATTAAATAAACCAAGATTTCTGGTCCAAATTCGATACGTTACACGGTGGGCAAAGAGGGTCAATTCTAATAATTGTGGACACTGTGCTTATGGGTTGATGATTGATCTCTAGCTTAAAGACAAATGCTACACAGAACACAAAGGAATGATATGCTGCTAAAATTTTGTGTAGTTCTATAGCATCCAATGCATGAGATGTCAGACAAAAATGATTGGCTAAGTACAATCCAAATTTATGGCCAAACCAGCAAGTGAATCAAAGACCACATTCAGGCCGTTTTTCAATGCTTAAGGAAGGAAATGCCAAAGTCTCAATGCAAACTTTGTATTTAAGAAAATAAGTTGCTAACAACTAGGTCGAGGAGAACTCATTATAGATCCAGCATGCATGAAAATCTCAATGCTACTGTCCTTTCCTTTTCATGCATGAACTTTCAAATTCACACTAAAAAATAGATCCAGCATCAAAAGAGTCCCTCCCTGATCCATCAAACTCAGTGTTCACATTGAAAATCCACTGTGTCTTTCAATGACTTTATCACATTTCAAAATGGAGAAGCATGCAATCCCTTATTACCCTTATGTTTGTTCACATTAGTTATTTCACTTGTTATAACTATGAAGTCAGCTTGATGTTGAATATTTCAGTATACATGCAATCAATCATACTAGGAGCTCACAAATCAGGTTTGCCTCGTAAGTAACAGCTAATAATTTTAGAACCCCACTGGCACTCATTCAGATTTCCCTTTGAAAGCATAATACTATTTGAAAGCACATGCAAAGTTTGAAATTCTTTTGCATATCATTTAATGGATCACAATAAAAGTTAATAGGAGCAAGGAGTTCCACTAGAAAACAGTGAGAAATTTAATGCCCAAAGCTAGAGAAGTGTTCACATCTAAAATATATAGTTTGACAGGACACAGAAATTAAAGAGACTAATGGAAATGGCCTTTGAATCAAATTAACTATATATATATCAACAATGCTATCAGTGGATTTTCTGTAATTTTAAATGGAGAAAAAATTGGCATGTTTCAATGGAGGTGCTTGAATACTACACGCACACATGAATATATCTATGTGAATTAGGAAGGTGGTTCAAAACTAATGAACATATTCAAATCCTCTAATCTCAAAATTAAAATAGCTCGCAAACTAAAAAAAAAAAATTCAAAATAGCTCAGGCCCTTTGAAGCATCGTGTTTGGGCCTAAGGTTTGGGCTTGGGCTTTTATCGGCTGAGTTCGAATGGCGGTGGGTAGTGCTTTTAGTTGAATGATGTCACAGTCGGAGTCTGGGGAACGGTGTCGTTTCTCTGGGACTTCAAATGATTTCTTTATTGGGCGGGCCCGTTCGCTGTAGTTTCCTTTTCTTTTTGCCATCACATCCTTTAATGGGCTGGCTCATGATTTGGTCTATTGAGCCTCCTCTTGTATGATTTGGGACCCAAACCCATCACCTCTATTATCTCTTGGGCTATTGTTGTTGATGGGCAGGTCCCTTAGGTACCCTTTTGCCTCTTCTCTATAATATTATTAATCATTAATTACTCCCCCCAAAAACAAAAAAAAAATTATACCACTTATTTTTTAACTAATATAAGCTAATGAAAATAAATTATCTCAAATGGTCCCTTCATCACGTTGCAATTCATTTTTATATGGAGAGGGCAAAAAAAAAATAAAAAATAAAAAATAAACCAATTTGGCAATTAAAAAAGAAAAGGAAAAAAAAAAAAAAAGACGACCCTTGCTTAATTTCATATATGAAATAGATATTTAATCAATAAAAAAAAATCATTAAGCATAAATTTTTATTATAATGGGTTTTTTTTTTTTTTTGTTCTTATACTAATTATGGTGTGTTAAGATCCTCTCTATTTGTTTTCTAAAAAAAAAAAAAATTTTAATGTGAAGATTTAATTTTTCATGAATCTAAATATGAACATGATGCCACAGAATATAAATAAATTATGAGTATTGGATAGAATAAGATTTTAAATGTTACAAGACTCACAACACAATGTATACCTTTAAATCAATTATTGGGTTTCTAGATGACCTAAAGTATTAGATATTGGTGTTTTTGATTGTTTGAGTCCGTGCGTCCTCGTGTTATTTAGCAAGCTTTTAATGGTGGAAGCCCCTGGCCATGGTTGGTCCATGACGTGAGAAATCAACTGCATGTAATTATCTAGAAATGCATTAAAAGTCACGCATACAATACTACAAGTTACAAAGTACAAACTGCTATCATGCACACATAAATAAAACCTGTGAGAATTGACTCAATTGAGACACATCTAAAATTGGTCACTTTCTTTTTCAAATTTAGCGTAGGTCTTTTTGTTAAGGTTTTGAAATCCGGATCGTTCATTGAACTGTAAAAGAGAGAAGTTTAAGGTTTTTAAGATCGAACCGAGTTTGAACGGGAATCGAACCATGATGATGTCATAATTAATTTAATAATTATTTAAATATAAATAAATACATTAAATTTGTAAATATTAGCAAAATTTACTAAAAATATCTTAAAAATTGAAACAAAATACATAAAATAGTACATTATAAGGTTAATAAAAAATAGTACAACATAAATAAGCATAAAAATAAATTTTTATAATAATCCTTTAAGAGAAATCATTTCATTAACTAAAAACGACTTTTAAAATAAATTCATAAATTGCATAGGTATTATTCTTAAATAAAAAGTTAATTTAGTAATATTTAATATGTTGAGAAAGATGACATAGAAGTTTAGGAACTATAAATCATGTAAATTTAATATAAATTTAATAATATTGCATATTAGCTCCCGAGAAGAGCACTTGGTCCGTTGGTCATGGCTTCAGTCTTGCTTACAAGATGTGAGAGCTCAAGTTCGGATCCTAGCAGCCTCATTTTTCTTTAATTTTCTCCTATTCCATGACCAGTTGAACCGGCCTACGGTTCGTCCGATTTTTCCGGTTGAACCTCGGTTTGTTCGATTCTCTCAGAACTCATGTATACTCAGTTCTCTATGCTTAAAAAACCGGATTTCAGTCCGGTTCCCCGTTTTCCCTGTCGGACCTCTTGGTTTGATCCAGGTTTCAAAACCATGCTTTTTACTAGTTAACTTGCGAATGTAAGGCTCCCTTATGATCCTATATATCTATGCTTCTTGTATTACTATTTTCCCCTATTCTATGACCAGTTGAACCGGCCTACGGTTCTTCCGGTTTTTCCGGTTGAACCCCAGTTCGTTCGATTCTTTCAGAACTCATGTATACTCGGTTCTCTATGCTTAAAAAATCGGATTTCAGTCTGGTTCCCTGTTTTCTCTGTCGGACCTCCTGGTCTGATCCGAGTTTCAAAACTATGCTTTTTACTAGTTAACTTGCGAATGTAAGGCTCCCCTATGATCCTGTAAATCTATGCTTCCTGTATTACTATTTCAATCAAATTTTTAGAGAAACGCCAAATGAACCATAGATATCTAGTTATAGTCTATACGTAATAGATTTATCTAAAGCTAATGTGGCAAATTTTCTGAGAAGTTTCATGGTTTAAAATGTCAAACACGTATTGGTGTATCTTTGGCTTGTTCTTTAAGTCACTCTCTAGCCAATTGAATTTTTAGTAAGATACGTATATACTATGTAATTAAGCACAACCCTATCTTGTGCTACTCAAAATGGACTCGTGTAAAGTGATCTAGAACGATTGAGATATGAATTATCAATTTCACTACAAGACCCACATTGGCACTTCCCACGTTGGAACAAGACAAATATATAACGTATACCAAACAAAAAGTTAATTTACAACGACAACAAAAATTAAATGATTTTGGAGCCCCTTTAACTGAGACTAATTTACATATAGAATCTGGCCTTTTCAATTTGTTTTAAGGGAAATCTTCAAGATGAAGATCACTACGTGCTTGTTATCACATCTAGGCACTTCCAGCTTGAAATATATATATATACATGCGTTAGTTAGACTACCAATGGCAAGTTTTGCTTGTAGGACTAATAACTTCAACCTTATCCAGGAGATAGAAATTATAATGAAGCCAAAATAAAATAACTTGTAGAAACTGAGAAAAATAACTTTTTAGTAGACTAGTACATATATACTTATTCACTTAGAGAACAAGAACCCCACACATGGTTGGATATCAAGTGCCATAGAGAGTTTGTACATAGAAAATGTAGCTTGAGTCACAAGTGATCTGTTAAAAAAAGGAAATGAGAATTTCTGAAACATATATATATATATATATATAGTGAAAGAATTAATTAAAAAGAGTTTAGAGATTTAATAGATAGTACTTTTGCATCAGCTTTTGGTTTTAGATCCTTCCATAAGAGAAGAGGGTGTGATAAAGACATAGCACCAAGTGGGATTGTGTTTCTTGCATGATTGCCCTGAAAGAGAATGGGAGATATATTGAGGAAATAGTACTACACAAGTCACCCTTGTCCAAGCAAACCAAACCTTTCTAGTTTATAAACCCCCTCTATTTCTTTCCAACCTTTCACCTAACGTGAACCAAACTCCACTATTTTTCTTCTTCTCCAAATGGGGTGGTTTAAGTCCCTCCTCTCCCCATTGAAGAAAATCTGGGATCGTCTGCATTCAAGCAACAGAAACCGTAATTTCCTTTTCTTTTGTGCTCTCATTCATCTTCCTCTCTCAATATCTATTTGGTTTTGCTCTAACTACAACACCAAAAGATGTCTATATTACAACAAGTGTATTAATTAGTACAACAACAAAAAAATGTAGTGTGATAATAAACATACTATTGCATCTTGGAAGTTTTTTAACATTCTCTTCTCATGTTTGTTGGCCAATATGTATCATACGACATTTGTTTTTGCAATATTAGCACTATATGTTTTCTGTTCCTGCATTGAAAAATCCAACTCACTAAGAATTGGTTCTCTATTAATTCATGCATAATGTGAATCGGTTTTGCTTGTATTTCTTCGTCTACATTCAACTTCATGCTCTATATTCAATCTCATAGTCTCATATATTAAAGCATTTCATTTCAATGCCCCGCATCTTTTCCTTTTTTTCAGGCAGAGGAATTTATATCTTGTACAAGGATGTGAAGTCTTGCCCATGCGAAGATGTGCAAGTCCTATGGTCAATACTGGTCGAGTCACATTCACATACACCTTCTTTGCCATCAACTTGATGAAGCTGTCTTTCTTGCCCTATAGAAAACCATAAAAGAGGACAATTTCACTTCATGTACATATATAAATACTACATTAAACTCATGAGAAACCCGTTTACTTTTTGCTGTTTTCCTGATAATTATGAGCCTTATGTACCTTTTTACACTTTTTGTATATGCTGCTTTTCATAATTAAAAGCTTTCTTTTGATAAAGAGGTTTCTTCCTTTATAAAATTTTTCATAATGGTGATATGTAAACTGATCTCATTAGTCCAATCATAATTTGTCACAATAGTAAATTATGAAAATGGATGCGAAAGGAAATTTTATTTTCAGTAGTGTTCAGTTGATAATTAAAAAAAAAAAAATGCATTTTTCACATGCTCCAAACAACAATTTAAAGCAATGACAAATTTTTTTTTTTTTTGGGAGGGTGGTTCGATGTTGTCGGTAATTAAACAACGAGCTTTAATTAAATTACTATGGATGGTAATCAGTAGTATTCTTAGACCTTCTAACCACTTTCAGCCCTTTTGTCTATTTTCTTGTCCAATGTCTATACCCAACCTTCTTTCTTTTTTATTTTTTAAATGGAAAGCAATGAATTAATGAAACAATGAAGAAATGACATGTTGGAAATTTATGTGCTACAAGGTTCCTCATTTTAAAATGAAAGCAGAGAGTTCTGCAAGCTCAAGTACAACAAGTAGAGTGCCACTATAGTCATGCTCAGGTGAAAAACACCAACTCATATTACCCCTGTCCATTTTTTGTTCATAAAAAAAAAAAAAAAAAAAAAAAAAGCAGAGAATTTTATTCTAGAACAACTAATTAATGTAGTACTCCTATATCTCATGCCTTTACCTACCATCCACATTTATTTGTACGGTAACTTTCATAATTAAGAATGGAGAGCTTGTTGTTGCGGTTCAATTCTTGTGTCAACATATAACTCAAGTATGTATACACACAGAAATGAAGTTGCTTTTGTTCTACACAATGAGTCATGACCCACATGGTCTTTGCCCAACTCTGATGATGATCATAGAAAAGAAAATATTCAGGATGGATATATATTACATGCATGCAGGCAATGTAAAGGGGGATTGGGGAATAAAATAACTAATAATTATTGAATGAACCACTTCAATGGATTGAAAAAAAAACAGTAAGTAAGAAAGAAAAAAAATCATGAATTTGAGAAAGATTCAACTTTGTAATCAAACTTGCTTTGAAGTGATACTTCATTAGTTTATCATTGTCTATAAAGGAAATAATTATGGACAGAGTTTTGGTATTAGGACTGCATTATCACTGTATGATTGGTAAAAACTACAGGCATGTTCAATCCTCATACAACTGAGTACATGGGGCATTCAGCAAATTAATAAATAACTAACATTAATAATTGAGTGTATGGGGCGGGTCATGTACAAGTACAACTGGGGCACGAAATACCTTTTTATTCCTTTCCGAGGAAAACGTAATTATCCTAAACACACCTATTATGATTTTTGAGGCATTGAAAAGTGTAGAATGAAACATATCAACTATGATATTAAAAATAAAGTTTTTCATTTCATTACTAGATAACGGCAGTGTCAAAGGCCTTGTAACTGAATTGACACTTCTCCATATACAAAGTGTTTGGGGGTCTTGGGGGAAAATGATTCGATCTACGGAATTAGCAGCATGTTGTAATTATTTTTCAAAAAAAAAAAAAAAAGATAACGGCAGGTGACAAAATATATGAGAAGTATTAACCCACTGATACTATCTGTTTGAGGTTTTAAAGCTTGGCCTTAATTATAGAAGGGAAAAGAACAAAAATGCCAATTGGTTGCAAAAGCCAAAAGCCACTTCTCAAATTCATGCTTTGTTTGGTTGGAGCAAAATGGAATGATGGAAAGAAAATTTGGAAGAATTGATTTTTCATTGACCCCACATTTTTTTTCCTCCCAAATTGGAAGGAAATGAGAGAGAATTAAGAGTTTGTATTAGAATTTAGAGTATTCCTTTTTCTTTCATTTCTCCTAAAAATCAAAGCTTTAAATGAAAGGAGTCTCCTTTCCCTTTCCTTTCTTTTTCCTCTCTACCTTCCCCCCTCCTTCCCTTCAACCCCAATTAATTTGTCATACATAGTGTTAATCTTAACTCCACTTTTTTTTTTGAAAGTCTGTTTGGATATCGCTTATTGCTGAAAATTAAAAACTTATTGCTAAAAATACTATAGCAAAATAATTTTTAAATTTGTGAATAGTGCTGTAGGACCCAAATTTACCTAAAAATTTGCATTTTGTTGAGTTTGGTGGTCCATAAATAGTGCCATGGGACCCCAAAAAAAGGCAAAACGCAGCTTAAATATAATTTCAGTGCTAGGCAAATGCACATTGAGAAGATCTCAACTCCCAATTTGTCATACTAAATCAAATATTTTTACAACTTATGAAAATAAAAATAAGTTTTAGAGTGACAAATTGGGAGTCTAATAAATCACTCTTAAGTGTAATAATAAATAGGAATATTCTTTTTTCTTTCTCTACAACAAAAAAGAATCAACTCAAACTATACAAACAAAATATCATTAAGGGCTAAGTTTCGCACCCAAAAAATATAAACCTAAAAATAGACTTGACGTACTTGGGTCCAATATTTGCAATTCATAGGAAAAATGAAAACCCTCATTATCTTCTTTTTTTTTTTCTTTCTAATTTTTATAATTCAATAGCTAGAGAAAAATAATTTGAATTGATGATGCGGAAAAAATCACCAGTGAGCTACACAATTCTCACCCGCTCGTAACGTCACCTGCACCAGACCAAGGAAGGACCTAACAGAGAGCACCGGTGTGGTGCCGGCCAAATACCCTCCGAATGTCAAGTTAGAATCTTTTCACAACTTTAGAGTGCCAGAGCTGTGATGAATTATACGTACCTGTTTTCTAAAGGTCTATGGGTTTTTATAGTAGTGTAGAATGGAACTCTCCTACTTGCATAACAAGTCTTTTCCTTATAGGGAAGATCCTCATTAATACCCACATATTTTGGAACTCTCCTTGCCTTCGAATTCTATTCTTGTTGGGACTCCATAAACTAGGGCTAATCGTGTGTCGCAAGTATTTTCCACTTAGAGTTTCTTGGAGACCACATAAAGACAAGTTGGACGATACGTGGCCGTTTGATCCGTCCACCCTATGTCCATTTATACATGATCCGTCGTCTCAAATTTTTCCTCTTCAGTTGCCCCCTTCACCCCATAGGTCCGTGATCTTTGAGTGGAAGGACCTGTGGGGTGACGGCTCCATTTGGATCCTGAAAAGACACGCCTGTCTTTGACAAGCTGGTCTGAAATCATTTATGACACCGAACATGTGGCATTCAACGAATGGCCATTCTCTTGGATCGAAACGTCCCTTCGTCTTCCGTGCCGTCCCTCTATATAAACCAAGCTCTCTTCCTCTCGTTTCTTCACTTTCTGCTAAAATCTGTGATCAGAGCGCCTCTATCATCTTTGTCAGACAAACGAAGCCGTCCAGTCGCTGCATTTGTCGCCAACGCTCCTTTACAACATCTTCCAATTTTGGTGAGTATTCTTTTCTCCTCCCATTTAAAAGAAAATTTTCTTTTCCTATACTTCATTTTGTCTTAGATTTTGTACTACCATCATCAACTGTAGACCCGTCAGCCTTAGGTTTCATCGTCACATGTAGGTTATGTTTAGTGCGTCAAGTAAATAGCCATTTGTCCGTGACGGGGCGGGCTACGAGGAAGTGTACCCATCAAGGCACAAAGATCATGATGGTCCAAGTGAAGAGAGAAGTCTGTCTACCTCTTCTCCGTCCTCAAGAGATGAGGATTTGGAGATGAATGGCCCAGAAGATTCCAGTGACGGTCTAAAGGACGCTGAGCCCCCAATTCAATTCGTCGTGGGTCCTGATGGACTTAGGGAGTTCATCATGCTACCCCTGTGGACAGTGAATGACTTTAATTCCACAATCAAAGAGCCACATTTCAAGACACTTAGGGCCAAATACCAGATACCAGATAACGTCTCCATCTGTCTACCATACAACTCGGAGAAGTGTTACTATGAAGGAGTGGAGGGCGTTGGGGTGTATGAGCAAATGGTAAAGGCTGGGCTCAAGTTTCCCTTGAGTACCCTTCATCGTGAGCTGCTCAAACACTTGGGTCTGGCCGTCAACCAGGTGTCCCCAAATGCCTGGAGGGTCTTCCTAGGCGTGGCGGTCCTGTACGGGGCTATGACTGATGGTGCAAGGAGGCTGACGGTGCGAGAATTCCTCCACTGCTACCCTCCAGATGAAATAAAAAAGTCAAGGGGCATTTATATTTTTGTGCCTAGGAGCCTGTTGTTGAGGCTTGTATACGAGACCCTAGACTCAAATAGGAACTGGAAGAACCGGTACTTCTTCCTTGAGGGGGATGAGTGGATATGCCGTCCAGAGCACACAGAGCACATGCTCGTCGACACTACTTGGGGCATATTGTCTTCGTCTGGTATGCATCTGTCCACAAGTCCATTGTCTCTTTAATTCTTCAAAGTTCTTTAACCGTCCTCTTTTTGCAGTTCGGGAGCGGCCACAAATTACACTTGAGTAGTGGAGCTTTTTGGAAAGAATTTTTGCCAAAACAAAACTAAAGGAGAGGACCTGGGCCAAATTGGTCACACTAGATACCATTTACTGGTATTGTGATGGACCGGAGCCTACCCCTGCAGCCCATCGTTACAACGCCCAAGTGCGCCAACGTAAGTCCGTCACCCACAATTCTTTTATATTCCTTCTTTACTTGGGAACTAAGTATGCCCGTCCTTTTTCGCAGAAATGGATGCCACTAAAAGGAAGGCCATGATAAAGGCACAGGCGGCCAAGAACAAGGAGGAGGGAGGTCAGTTTACTAAAGGGACGGACCCAAACAACCCATCTACTAAAAGGAAGGTGCCACCGAAGCAAGACCGTGCACCAAAAAGGCCGAAGATTTTATTGGAGCTTGTTGTGGGGCTGGAGGCCGAGGGTGCGAAGACGATTACCTCGGAAAAACATGGAGCAGTAAAAGGCTTCATGAAGGGTCCGTCCACCATACAGGAGAAGCCACCAGTCCTCCTTCAAGAGGACTCTCTTTTGTCCAACATAACAACTGAATATTATGAGGACTTAAGCAACCATTCGACGGAGGCGATGGGGGAGACGAGGCTTTTTAGTATCGCTCAGGTAATCTTGCCTGTCCACTTTTCATCCGTCCTTACCTTTTAATTAGTTTGAAACTAATTACTCCCCATTTTTCAGGCCATGGTTATGATGAAAGGGTTAATGGGACGTTGTCTAAATCACAAGACGGTGTTGGACCGTATACGTGCGAAGGCAACGTTGATGGAGGATGAGCTGAGTGAGCTGAAGGCCTGGAAGGTGGTCCAGGAAAAGAAACTCGTCATGGCGGAGCAAGCTAGGGATGAGTTTTACAAGCTGACGGAGCAACTAAAGAAGGTTTTGGAAGATAATGAGAAGGAGATCCGTGATGCCAAGGACCAGCTTCGTTTAGCAAAGGAAGTCACTGTACGAGAGTATCGTGACTCCGATGCCCTTCTGGCAGAGCTAGGAGTCTCTTATGGTGAAGGCTTTGATGATGCCCTCCGTCAAGTGAAGACTTTATATCCCAACCTGGACGTGTCCACTGTCAACATCAATATCCAAGAGCAAACATCAGTTCAACCCATCCATTCCGAGAATACAGATGAACTCTTTGCCGAGAATGCCCCTGTCAATGACACCCGTGGTGACGGAATCAATGTTGAAAGCCAAGCTAAACCAAATGATGATTAGGCTCGTCACACCGAGGATTTACTGGTTGAGGGGAAGGATGAAACTCCCGCTCCAGCTATGTAGTTTTTTTTTTTTTTTAGAATGTGAAGGTTTTTTTAGAACAATTGATGCATTAACCGTTGCCTTCTTGTATATGAACATCGCCCTTTATGGGTTTTAAGCATTGGTTAACTTATTTTGTTATCCGTCTATTACTATGCTTAATTGTTCTTTAGACACATGCACTTGGTCCGTCTTGTCTACGTTGCGGATTTTATTTGAGCCTTAATAGGTCTTTTGTGGATGGCTCTATGGACCTGTTTGCATTATGCTTTTAAGGCCGTTCATTTCATGGACACTTGAGTTTAGATGCACCCGTCCACTTTGTGGACAAGTAATAACTTATTTGGGCCGTCCACTCTATTTGCTTGTTAATGACAGACCCGTCCTTATGATGGGATAAACCGTCCACTTAATGGACCATGATCCGTTTTTTGGATTTTTAATCATAATCGTCCACTTTATAGATTCAACAAAATATCCATTCTTCTGGGACGAACCGTCCACTTTATAGACTATAAATCTCCATCCTCCTAGGATGAACCGTCCACTTTATGGACTTTACAAAATATTCACCCTCCTCGGATGAACCGTTCACTTTATGGACTTTACAAAATATCCTTCTAGGATGATCCATCTACTTTATGGACTTAATAAAATATCCATCCTCTTGGGATCAACCGTCCACTTTTTGGACTTTACAAAATGTCTGTCCTCCTAGGATGAACCGTCCACCTTATGGACTTTACAAAATGTCCATCCTCCTAGGATGAACCATCCACTTTATGGACTTAATAAAATATCCATTCTCTTGGGAAGAACCGTCCACCTTATGGACTTTACAAAATATCGACCCTCCTAGAATGAACCGTCCACTTTATGGACTTAACAAAATATCCATCCTTCTGGGATGAACCGTCCACTTTATGGACAACAAGATATTCATCATTCTAGGATGAACCGTCCACTTTATGGACAACGGAATATTCATCCTTCTATGATGAACCGTCCACTTTATGGACTTAACAAAATTTCGTAGAAAAACACATCAATCATATCTGAATATCCCTTTTATTATTAAACCAAGAGTAGTTCTTAAAGGAAAAAAAGCTTAAAAAAGAATACTTTAGTATTGTTGCAAAAATAAACCGCCTAGATAGTAAACTAAAAAATCGGAGAATGTTGCAATAATTAACTAGCAAAATTTGATTAAACTGAGAATCTGTCGAATGTTGCTTTCTACTGGTAGTACTTTCTTAGGTGCTCGGTGTTCCATGGATGGCGCCGCAGCATTTGCCCGTCTAGTGTCTCGAGGTGGTAGGTGCCTTTCCTTTCATTCTTGCATTCGTAGCTGCCGTTGACTTGACTGGCTACGACTTGGGAGTCGCAGTGTATGATCATGTTTTCAGCCCCTGCCGCTCTTGCGAGGTTTAGCCCTGCTATCAAGGCTTCGTATTCTGCTTCATTGTTGGTCGTAGGAAACTCAAGTCAGATCATGCACTCTATCCTATCTTCCTCTAGAGAGATGAGTGCTACGCCAGCCCCTCCTCCTTACCTATTGGAAGACCCATCCGTGTAAATGTTCCAATACGGAGTCTTTTTTGCCCCCTGGCCGTCCATCAGAGTGAATTCGGCAATGAAGTCGGCCACAACTTGTCCCCTTATAGCTATTCGTGGACGATACTGTATGTCAAATTCACTCAACTCTACCGCCCATAGAGCCATCCGTTCTGCAACCTCGGGGCTACTCATTGCTCTTCTTAGAGGCTTATCCGTCAAGACAACAATGGTATGTGCTTGGAAGTACGACTTGAGTTTTTGTGCCGCGGTTACCAATGCAAAGGCCAGCTTCTCCATCTGGGGGTACCTTCCTCTACTTCTCGAAACGCTCGGCTTGTAAAGTAAATGGGTCTCTGCGATCCATCTTCCTCTCTTACCAAAGCTGCGCTGACAGCGGCCTACTAGACAGCTAAGTATAGGTAGAGCTCTTCCCCTTGCCTGGATGGGCTGAGCAATGGGGGAGACGAAAGATACACTTTTAGGTTTTCAAACGCCTGTTGGCACTCGTCCGTCCACTAAAATGATCTCCTCAACGTGTGGAAAAAGGGAAGGCATTTGTCCGTTGCTCTTGATACGAACCTATTTAATGTTGCTATCTTGCCATTCAAGTTTTGTACCTCCTTGACCGTCTTTGGTGGGGCCAACTCCATTATAGCCCGTACTTTCTTTGGATTGACTTCTATTCCTCTTTGGGATATCATGAATCCCAAGAACTTTCCCGCAGTAACTCCGAATGCACACTTACTCGGATTCAACTTCATGTTATACATTCGGAGGGTGTCGAAAGTCTCTCGGAGGTCGCTCAAGTGATCGTCTTCTCGTAGGCTTTTCACCAGCATGTCGTCTACATAGACTTGCACATTCCTCCCAATCTGGTGTGCAAACATCTTGTTCATTAATCTCTGGTATGTCGCCCCTGCGTTTTTGAGTCCGAATGGCATTACTTTGTAGCAGAAGAGTCCTTGGCTGGTAACAAAGGAAGTTTTTTCTTAATTAGCTTCCTCCATTTTGATCTAGTTGTAGCCCCAAAAAGCATCCATAAAGCTTAGGAGTTCGTGTCTCGCAGTCGAGTCTACCAGGATATCTATTCGTGGGAGTGGGTAATTGTCCTTTGGGCGGGCTTTATTGAGATCCATGAAATCAACGCACATCCTCCATTTTTCATTGGCCTTTTTGACCATGACCACATTTGCCAACTAGTCGGGGTAGTACACTTCCTGAATGAAATTTGCATCCAGCAACTTTTGAACTTCCTCAGTTATAACTCTGTCTCTTTCCTGAGAATACTTGCTTTTTCTGTCGGATGGGAGGTGACAAGGGTGACACATTCAACTTGTGAACTATGATCGAAGGGTCAATCTCTGGCATGTCTTCGTGACTCCAGGTGAACACATCTTGGTTTTCTTTTAAGAACATCGTGAGCGCCTGTCGTATCGTCTGACTAGACGACGTCCCCATTCTAGTCATCCGTTCAGGCCTTGAGTCATTAAGGGTCACTTCTTCTAGTTCCTCAACTGGCTCCGCTATCGCCCGTTGTTCTTCTATGTACATGGTCTGTTGGTGATCATCCGTCTCCAGCATGGCAATGTAGCATTCGCGTGCAGCCACCTGATTCCCCCGTAGTTCTCCAATTCCATAATCCGTAGGGAATTTGATCATCAAGTGGTAAGTTGAGGTTACAGCCTTTCATGAGTTGAGGGTAGGCCGCCCTATGATGGCATTGTATGCGGACAAGCAGTTGACCACAAGGAAGGTTACGTCCTTAGTGATTTGTTGGGGGTAGTTGCCTACTGTCACGGATAATGTGACTGAACCAAGTGGGAAGACATGTGTTCCTCCGAATCCAATGAGCGGAGCGTTCGTTGGGATCAGCCGTTCTCTATCAATCCTCATCTGTTGGAATGCTGGGTAGTAAAGGATGTCAGCCGAGCTGCCATTGTCAACCAGAATTCAGTGCATATTGTAATCTCATACTCGTATATTGACTACGAGTGCATTGTCATGTGGGTGATGAAGACGTCAAGTATCTTCCTCTGAGAACCCGATGACGGGATTGTCTATTTGTGTCATCTTTGGTATGGAGCCCGTCAGCTGGACGTTCTGAATCATCTTTAGGTAAGTTTTCCTGGCCTTTTTGGACGACCTAGTGGTCGTCATGCCCCCTACTATCATTCTTATGTCCCCAATAGGCGGCCTGGGGCGCTCATTCTCCCGTTGGGGAGCCTATTCCTGTGGTTGATCCGTCCTCTTCTTGCTGACGAATCTCTGTAGCTTTCCTTGTCGGATAAGGGCTTCTATTTGTTGTTTCAGGTTGTAACAATTAGATGTATCATGGCTGTGATCGTGGTGGAACCGGCGATACTTGTCCCTAGACCTTTTATTAGGATCCCCCTTCGGCTTACCGGGAAAGGTCAAGGCTCCTTCGTCCTTGATCTGCATTAGGACTTGGTCGATCGTGGCCGTCAGCAGTGTGAAACTTGTGAATTTCCCAGTGGGGGGTTTGGAGCATCGGTCTTCTCGTCGTTCTCCAGTTCTAGCAATCTTTCGCCCCCTATCTTGCCGAGTGTCCTCCTGTCTTTCCTTCTTTCTAGGCTTCTCTTCTCGGGCCAATAATGCATTCTTCGCGTTCATATATTTGGTAGCCTTGTTGAGTACATCCGACATGGTTTTTGGATCGTTCTTATATAGAGAAAATAGGAACTTTCCTTTCTATAGGCCATTAGTGAATGCTGCCACGAATATTTTATCATCCGCTTCATCGATCGAGAGGCCTTTTTGTTGAAACGGGTTATGTAGGACCTTAGCGTCTCGTCCTCCCGTTGCTTAATATTCATCAGGCATGCAATAGATTTCTTATACCTGTGTCCCTCGATGAAGTGCGAGGCGAATTGGGCGCTTAACTCCTTGAAGGAACTAATGGAGTTGGGCGTCAGCCTACTGAACCAGATCCTTATGAGACCCTTCAGTATGATGGGGAAGGCTCTGCACATGATCTCGTCCAGTGCCCCCTGAAGATGCATCAGGGTCTTGAATAACTCCAAGTGATCCAGCGGGTCATTGTTTCAGTCGTAGTTTTCCATCTATGGCATACGAAATTTTGGTGGAAGGGGGAAAGAGGTAACAGATGCTGTGAATGGCGAATCCATTCGGTGGACCAACTCATTGAGGTCGCTCGATACTCGCCCTTTGAGGGCTTGCATCATAAAATCCATCCGTTCTCTCATCATCTGCATCTCCGCTACAATGTGGGGTGGAGCCGTATCAACGGTTGATGGACAACTCATGTCCTGTCTTTTTGGTCTACTTGGGGCATTACTCCCTTCCGGCCCCTCTTGGTCTCTTCGTTCAACATTGGTACCTTCTTGGTCCTCCTCCTAGGTGTGTCTCGCGTTCTTCTGGCGCAGCTACTCTTCTATGTCTTGATTTTATCGGGTGAGACGTTGCACTGCTGCTGTAAGGGTTTGGACCTACCTTTCCAGGGCAGTGGGTCGCGACTCGTCTCCTTGCACGTTGTTGGTGGTCGCCATCGAGCGAGTAAGTACCATGCACCTCTTTGTCCGAGAAGCGTTTGTGTGGCTTATAAGTCGCTGTTCTTCCCCACAGACGGTGCCAACTGATGATGCCGAAAAAATCACCAGTGAGCTACACAATCCTCGCTCACTCGTAACGTCACCTGCACTAGAACAAGGAAGGACCTAACAGAGAGCACCGATTTGGTGCCGGCCAAATACCCTTCGAAGGTCAAGTTAGAATCTTTTCACAACTCTAGAGTGACAGAGCTGGGGTGAATTATGCGTACCTGTTTTCTGAGGGTTTATGGGTTTTATAGTAGTGTAGAATCGAACTCTCCTACTTGCGTAACAAGTCTTTTCCTTATAGGGAAGATCCTCATTAATACCCACATATTCTGGAACTCTTCTTGCCTTCGAATTCTATTCGTGTTGGGACTCTATAAACTAGGGCTAATTGTGTGTCGCAAGTATTTTCCACTTAGGGTTTCTTGGAGACCACATAAAGATAAGTTGGATGATACGTGGCCGTTTGATCTGTCCACCCTATGTCCGTTCATAAATGATCCATCATCTCAAATTTTTCCTCTTCATGAATCATGGACGATTTTGTTGAAAAACATTATGAAGTGTTAATTAAGTTACAAACTAATAACTCTTAACAAAACTCACTCGTTTAAGACAGGATGAAATCGGTGTTACCTTGTTACCACAAATAAGTGGAAAGAATGGAAATTTTTTGGTGAAAACCAAAGCTAAAAGGATATGTAAATAGGCAAGGCCACATGCTAACCGAAGATGAGACAAAATGAATGCAAAATCCTAAAACCCACACTTTTCTTCGTAAAGATAAATAAATCTTAAATCCAAGCCCAAAGTTATTTTTACCATATGGCCCAACCCCGAATGAAAACCCAAAACAAAAGCGTGGGGTTGTGATTTGGAGCCCAAAAAAGGTACTTCATTAACTTATTGTGGGCTCCATGAGAGGCCTTGCAAATGGACTTAAAGTGATTGTCACCCCATGGTCGGCATACTTTGCAGAGAAATTGAAATACACTGATGAATTCACTGCATATTAGATATTACTGGATAAATGAATCCTCTCAAGCCACAAACAAATATGGATTTAATGTTAAATTGCTGATTCAATCACATTTAATGCCTATGATCATGAACTCAACAGCTCTAGAAAACTGTCGTTCTCCATTTCTCCTTGTAGTAACAAACTAGATTGAACCTCATTAACCAACCAACATGTTGATCACAAAAAAAGAACCTACTCTATCATGAATCCCACTACCCAATGCTAAGAACATGTTAACAACCATAGTTTAATAAAGGTTTTCTTCTTTTTGAGGAATGATTTTACAATCAAGATAATAAAAAAAAGAAGAAAAAAAAAAAAAAGAATCTACAAAAATCATGTGCATTGACTTGCTCTCACCAAACCTCTGCATGATGCATCCATTCATTAATTTCGGAAAAATACTAATACTTTATTTTCCCAATTTAGCATATAAGGTTTAAGAGCCTTGTAAATATACAAGGTTCAAATGTCTCTACTCCTAAATTATTAAAAATAAATAAATAAATAATTAAAATATGCCCATAATTATGTCTTTTCTCTATTCTGTAGCACCATTATTGAAATCCCATTTTTCTCAATATTTTACCCAACTCTTGTCTTCTATCATTTATCACTCACTAATGAAAGAATGAGGATTATTGTGCAAATGCAATTTAACTCTCATCCCTTCCTATCTCATCTACACAGACAATCAACCCCTTTGTTAACATGAGTAGTACTGGACTCGACTCTTAAGAAATGAACTCAAATCCATAAACACATTAACTAGTTAGGCCACGAGAACAAACATTAGCTACGAACTAAAATTGGGACCCTCCACAGTCCATATAGCACACATGCCGTGTTTACAAACTTCTGCTTCGAGTCCCTTTAAAATCTCACATGATCATCCCTTGTTGCTTTAAGGATGATTTCTTCGGTTAAAATTTTACTGTGATATGTGCATGTGCTCATTCATTTCTTTTAATCCAAATATGGTGTATTGCCCAAACCAACTTGCATATGATAATAGTCTTGAAGCTCTTTCTTTTCAGGTCATAAACTTTCCCAATTTAATGCTCCATTCAATCTGTATAAAATGTTTTTCAGATAATCATAACTTCAAACCTGCTGTCAAATTCTTTTGTTAAATGAGCATTCAAAAAATTGAATTTAGTTTTGCTCTTTAATCTAATGTCATCCTGCAAAAAGTACACTAAATCTCCATTACAACCCACTTTAAAAAGAAAAAGAAAAAAAGAAGAAGCTCTATTACAATCTATTTTAGATAGTATATCTTTTACAACCACGCTTAGGAATTGCACCAGTGAACCAAATAAGCTTTCACCAATTGTGCTGGTCGCTCAACTAGACAGTTTCTATTTCTTTACTGATTTTAAATAAAATAAATAGTTACAATGGGAGAGAGATTTGAATCCGGACATCTTCGTTGAAAATGCCAAGAAGTGCAAAACGAGATACATGACTCTTTGCAACTAGCAAGTAAATAGTTTTGACGGAGATAGTAACCATTGCATAGCATTTTCTTTTTACTAATTTCACCTTATACAGCCCTACTAAAATAGTAACTATTTCCTATGATTTCATTGACAACCAAATCCATTGCCCCTTGGAAAACACTAAAAACTTCTGCATTTAAATTGCTAGCTGCATCATAAACAGCCCTAAGACCAAATTTATCATAGACATTCGCGACGGGTGGGCCCTAGTGAGGTAAATCACTGGCTCATGAGGTTTTTTCAAAGTGCAGGTACCCGGTCTCGAACTGGAGAGCACACCCAATCGAACCTAGGACAGACACTTTGAGACCAAATACCCAACTACTTGGCCAACTCACCTGGGTTAATTATCTTGTTGTTGAAATATATAATTATCCTTTCCAATAGTGTGTTTTTATCATAGTCCGAGCTTCTACCCCTATATTCAAGATCTTTCCCCACATTGCATTTCCTGTAGAACATCAACCATCATAAGCTTTTGCTCTAATTTTGACAAATTCCCCTCAAACCATACATTATACACGTATGTCTCTGTTATCCAAGACAGTAATACTGTTTGAGAGTAAAGAAAATGTAAAAAGTAATGCCCTTTCACGTGTTCAAAGCCCACACATCAATTTACTATTCTAATTACCATTCTATTTACTATTGAAGCACTTTGCAGAAGTTTACCTCTTTTTGTCAATAGCCTAAAACTAAATGTAATGCCTCTTAATCATACTCAAAGACTCAAATTCCACTCTACCGTCACCTTGATATTATGGAGACGTTCATAAACACAGCTCCCAATATGCAAAAATATCACATCTCACTTTGAAAATTCTTACACTTGTAGTAATACGTATGCATTCACTAAGACAATTGCCACATGCAAAAATTCGGTACTATATTATTTTTAAGTCAGATTATTATTTTTATTTATGGTAATAAAAATAGGAATTCATTAAAACCAAATAATTCAAGAAGTTTGATTAAAAATAGATAAAATATTCATAAGAAGAGTAAGGAGCAGCTCAAAATCAAGAACTTGATTCATCCTCTTCTTATTAATGCGTTTGCACATTTATTTGCTTCGCGACAGCAGTGTTTCATCCTCACTTATAGGAGTAGTGAAATCAGCAGATCATTTACCATATTTCCGTTACACTCTTTACAACATGAATTTGTTGTTTTTGTTTATGCTATAAATAGTTAAATACTAATAATTTTTGGATATACATTATGGAGGGAAATGAGGAAGCAAAGAGTCAAAAGGAGAAATTGATGAAATTGACAATCCCGCCCTTATTGTAGGCATATACATACTACACTACTACATATATATATATATATATATATATATATAGATACACACGTACATAAACAATAACTTAAAAAAAAAAGAAAAAAGAAAAAAGAAAAAAAGCTTCTTCCTATAAACCTCGAAAATCCCCAAACTCTCTCTCTCTCTCTCTCAACCCATATTTCTCTCTTTCTCTCTCTAAAATCTCAAGATTCCATAGACGCTATGTTCCTTCGACGACAAATGCATCGTACGACGTCGTTGCGTCGTAGGATTTCTCAGTTTCCGCTACATTGGTAAGCTCTGTCACCTTCTCTGGTTTTTGATCTGGTTCGTTCCGTACCAAATAAATTTCATTTTTTATATAAATTTTTTTTTTGTGGTTTGAATTATTTGTTTTAGTTTCAGGGTTTGATTAGCTATTCAGAGAAGCGCTTCAGAATTTTTTGATTGTTTGAATGTGTGTGGTTTGCTTGTTGATTGAATCAATGGGGTTTTTGTTTGGAACCAAGTGAAGCTATTTTTTTTGTTAAACGAATTTGTTTGGGATTAGGGTTTTGTAAGAGATGAGGGAGGGTTTAAGATCTGGGAAGCAATTGGTGAATCAGGGGAAAGATAAGGTTTCTCCTAGGAAAATTGTTGAGAATGAAGTGAAAGTTAAGGTTTCTCCTAGGAAAACTGCTGAGAATGAAATGAAGGAGACGGGTTCTGGTTTGGATGGCGAGTGTGAGGAAAACCCGCATTTGGTTTCTGGAGATGCGGAGACTGAGAGGGAGTCAGTGGTGGTGGAAATTGAGGAAAGTAAAGTTGTGTTGGTGAAGGAAGAGTGTGTTGAGGATGGTGAGGTGGGTGAGAGGGAAGGTGTTGGGTTGGTTAAGAATGGGAGGAAACGGAGGAGGGCCATTGGTGGTGAAGAGAGTAAGCTTGGTGGTGTTGCGAAGAAGAAAGTGAAGGAAGAAGAGGATTCGAATTGTAAAGTGCAGATTGGTGTTCGTGTTTTGAGGTCGAGGTCTGTAGGGAAAAGTCAAGGTGATGAGGAAGGTGATAAGGGTGATGCTGAAGGTGGTTTTGTTGGGAAAGGTGGACAGAGTGACGGGTGTGAGAAGGAAAAGGTTAAGGTGGAAAAGGAAGAGAGTGATCAACCGGTTGTTGGGGTGAGGAAGAGGAAGTTGAAAAAGAAGCGTGGGAGACCCCCCATGGTGAAAAAAGATGAGGTTGATTTAAGGGTTGGTAGGATAAGGATGAATTTGAAGCGTAAGCGTGGAAGACCACCAAAGGCAGAAAATGAAGAGGGTGATCAAGCGGTTCGTAGGTTGAGAAAGAAGTTGAAACGTGGTCGTGGGAGACCCCCAAAGTTGGATGAGAGTATGAAGGTTGAGCCTCATAAGGAAGGAAGGGTGGGTGGGTCAAAGAAAGGTGAGAAGGGTTTAAAGCTGAGAGATAGGTGGAAGAGGAATGCATCTACTGATAGCTCACGCTTGGAAAAGAGAATTATTGAGAAAGAATTGAATGCTAAGAGGTTTTCACCTTCCAAGAAGAATACACGTGGGAAAGATTTAGAGAATGAGGGCAAGGCCTCATTAGAGCCAAAATCAAACATGGTGAATGCATCTAGTACCAGGAAAACTATAAGAAAAGGAGGGAAAGCTAAACAAGATGATGGTATATCTATGGAAAAGCAGTTTGTAAGAGAGAAAATAACAAAACTTCTTTTTAGTGCAGGCTGGACAGTTGAATATAGGCCTAGGAATACCAAAGAATACCTTGATGCGGTTTATATTAGTCCAGATGGGAAGACTCACTGGTCAGTTACCTTGGCTTATAGAGTGCTTAAAGAGCGTTATGAAGCTGGTAATGGTGAATCAAAGACTTATAAGGCTGGTTTCATATTTACTCCTATACCGGATGAGGAATTCAGCATGCTAAAAAGGATAGTTTCTAAAACAAGGGTGGACAAAAACAAAAAGAAGAAGAAGCACAAGGGTGGAAATAAGACTGGAGTTGTTGAAAAGAAAAGGCACAAGGAAAAACAAAATTCTGTCCTGAGTCCAGGGAGTAAGTCAATGAAGGGGAAAGGGAAATCTTTGCTTTGTGAGCAGGATTACTCAGATGGTACATCACAGGACGTAATGCAGGTATCAGGCAGGGACCATAAGCGGCGAAAAACGCAAAATAAAAAGCGATGTGCTTTGTTGGTTCGCAACACTATGGAGGGGGTGGATTCGGATGTTAATGGCTATATACCATATAATGGGAAACGTTCCGTGTTGTCCTGGATGATTGATTTGGGGACAGTACCACTGAATGGGAAGGTGCATTACATGAATCAGAGAAGGAAAAGTGTAAAGTTTGAGGGTAGGATTACAAGAGATGGCATTCATTGCGACTGCTGTAGTGACATCATCCCAATTTCAAAATTTGAAGATCATGCTGGAAGCAAACTCTGTCAGCCATTTCAAAATATATTTCTTGAGACAGGAAATTCCCTTTTGCAATGCCTGCTAGACTCATGGAATAAACAAAAGGAATCTGAACGTGAAGGGTTCCATTTCATAAATGTTGATGGTGAAGACCCAAATGATGATACGTGTGGTATCTGTGGAGATGGTGGGGACTTAATCTGTTGTGATGGTTGCCCATCAACATTCCATCAAAGCTGCTTAGATATTAAAGTACGTGTACACATGGCTACTTGTTTTATTCTAATTGCATTTATACACAATCAAGCTGCTGTTGCATCAATATTTTATTCCTATGGCACATGTAATGAATTAAGGATTATGCTGATATAGCTAGCACCCTAAAGGATCTTTCTCTTAAAAATATATGGTGGCATACCTAGGTAGTGATGAGAAAAGAAAAAGACCTCAAATTCTTGACAAATTGGTGCTTTTAAAAAAAAAAAAAATCTTTTCTCTTTGTTTTTGTTAGAATAATAGGTAAACAATTAAATTTACCATTTTCTAACAATTTAAGCTTTTAGGAAAAGTAGACATCTGATAGTTTATTATGGTATTAGAGCAGGTGGTTCTGAGTTCAAACTCAGTTTCCATACCTTTCTAGGCGCCACTTATTAAGGGGAAGTTTTGGCGCGCACATGAGAGGGATTGTTAGAAAATAGTTAAATGATTATTCACTCTTTCTTGCTTAAGTTTTTGGAACAAGTGGTTCTTTATCAATTTTATTTCTACTTTTTGTAGAGAAAAGGTTGGGTGATGGGACTTTACAGTTTCTTCATGGTCTGAAACGAATTGTGCGGTTTGTCATATGCCTGGATTTGTGTTTAGGATTATAAAATGTGATGTTAGTATTCAGGTTTTATGGTCTTGTTTTGTTGTTACCAAACAGGGATTTCAATAATTGCTGCAGTTAATTTAATCTAGATAGATATTGGGTGAAGCCTGTGATGTAATGGCTCCCTTAAAGTTAAATCACCAAAACTTGTTAAGTTGTTATTCATGATAAGCAGACAAACTTGGAATAGTATATTGTATCTGTCAATTTGAATATGTCTTGGGTTCTTTTACATGTAAATAGGTACAAACATATCAGATGACACATCCATTTTTTTCTTCTTCTTGCAGAAGTTTCCTTCAGGTGATTGGCACTGTGTATATTGTTCATGCAAATTTTGTGGGATGGTTGGTGGGAATATGCATCAAAGGGATGATGCTGATGATATGGCCATATCTGCACTACTTACCTGTCGATTGTGTGAGGAAAAATGTATTGGTTCTGTTTTCATCTTTTTTTTTTTTTTTTTGGTTGATAATTTTCAGGTTCTTATTCTTAGTGGATCTTCATGACCTAAAATGAACACCTTTGGCTGAAAACATTAACAGCTTTTCTCTTTTGCAGTCCACCAACCCTGCATTCAGGTGAAGGATGCTATAAATGTTGATTACAATAGTCCATCCTTCTGTGGGAAGAAATGTCAAGAGGTATGTATATTTATATATTGATAAGAAGTTTTTCGAGTTATTACTTCAGTAATCTATTGCTGTTATTTAATAGCTTGGAAATTGTAATATTATCCAGGGTTTGCCTCTGCAGTTTCAGTTGCGCTTTATCTGTTTTATTTCTGTATTATAGGTTTTTAGAATTGAATTAGTATAGGTGCCCCACCTACAATTATCATGATGACTTTTGTATTTTTCCTTCCCCACCCCCCCCCCCCCTCCTAAAAAGCAAAGTTAGATCTATGGATATTCCCAAGCCTTCCTTTGAAAGTTATTGAAGGAATTTTCCGTGGGAGATGTTAGCTAGATACAAATTCAAGGGCTGACAGTTTATAGGTGATGAATGAATGTGTGCTTAACCTTGGAAGTGCATGTGTAACAGTTTGGTTAGAGAAAGGTTCAGATATTTGCAGCAGTAGCTATTTTTATTTTTCTCTTTCCCCCTCTAATTCTCTAAAGAGAGATATATATATATATATATATATTTTTTTTTTTAATTTCATTTTCTAATAAATTGTTTACTTTTGAGAAGGTTTCTCAATCTAATTTAATTTTTTCTGTTGTACCGAAATTAATCCAAATGTCTTGTTCTGCCAGTTATTTGATAGACTAAAGATGCTTCTTGGGGTCAAACATGAGCTGGAAGAAGGATTTTCATGGACTCTTATCCAACGGTCAGATGTTGGGTCAGATATTTCTCCTAGTGAAATTCATTCGGAGGTTGAATGGAATTCTAAGCTAGCTGTTTCTTTTTTCATAATGGATGAGTGCTTCTTACCTGTTGTTGACCATAGAAGTGGAGTCAATCTGATCCAGAAAATTATCTACAATTGTGGGTGAGTACACTTGGCCTGTCTGTGTACTATGTTCTAAGCCATTTTTAACATGGATGACAGAGACTCACTTCAGCCATAATTTTCTTTATTTGGTTTGTAGAGTTATTTATGTTATTCAAATCACTTTAAACCCCTTGACTTTGAAGTAGATATGCTCCAAGATTCCAATGTTTGCCAGTTTGCGACCATTAGAGAAAAAACGTTCAGAAATTATATTCAAGAGTAAGAATTTACTTTCTGAGTGTCACCTGGGATTAGGAAGTTAGAAATTGCAATCTTTTTGATGGGCATTTGCTTAGAGTGATAAGATTTGAACCCCATGGTTTGCTTCATAGTGGTTTTAATTAACAGTTAATGCAACTTACATTGAGGCCTGCCCCAACACCTATTGTTCTCATGCATTTTGATCCTAGAGAGTCATAATTAAACTGGAATTCAGATTGGTACACAGGCTGGATTCTCGTATGCACTGCATATTAATACAAATAAAAGAACAGATAGAATGTTGAATTCCTTTTAACTTTCAGTCACTCAAAGGATAAAATGAACTATGATTCTGCTGTTACCATGTAATTAGATTTTAGTGTTGAGACAGTCATGCAGTTGCAGTTTTTGGCGGTTACCATGTGATGGATGAGTGAATTTTACCTATATAAAAAAAAAAGAAAGATGGATGAGTGAATTTGTTTCTTTCTATGATGTTCTAGTTTTCACATACACCTTTAAACAATGACTTCAAGTTTACCCTTCTTGCACGTGTATACCATGTTTTTCCTATTAACAATATTTTTTCTGTAAGGATGTGCTAGTTGTCACATCCTTATATTTTGTTTTGATCAAACCTAATCACGACTTGCCCTATGGTCAAGATGTATCTTTGTTTGCTTTTATGATAATTGGAAATTTGGAATTCAATAAACTATGCATGTTTGTCTTTTATTAAAATTTTACCTTTCCCTTTTTCAGGTCAAACTTCACTCGTCTGAATTATAGTGGTTTTTTCACTGCAATACTAGAGAGGGGTGATGAGATCATCTCTGCAGCATCCATTAGGTATATGTCTGCCTAAATGACTTCCTTGAATCTGTTTCTCTGTCACTGGTTATGAATTCTTAATTGTTGTGTTTATTCATATATAGAACTTGTTCAAGACAGGATCTGATGAAAAGAATGAAATTGAATGTGGGTTTTATTTTTGGTGGATATATTCTTACATGTTTAGATTTTGCATCTCTGATGTATGTTTCTATCTCTTTTTTCTTGTCACATACTTCAATACATTTCATTATAAATTGCAGTTTATCAAAAAATTTAAGTGAAGGTTTGTATTGGTCAAAATAGTATTACGAGGGGATCAGAGGGGCAATTGTAGTATGCTAGCTATATGCTTACTCATCCACCAAAAAGAAAAAGGCTATATGCTGACTTATCAAAAAAATTTTAGTATACTAGCTATATGCTCAAACTGTCAACTCATGATCAATGTTAAAAGCTTATATGTGTGAGTATGTACGTTGTGTCATAATATTTTTAATAATTAACAACAGGGATCAATATCAACTGATTGCCAATTGGTTCATTCTCTACCCAAATTGGATCAGTTCTATATGCATCACTTTATTTTGTCAGAACGTTCCTTTAATTGATCTCACACCTTTTCACATATCATGGCTCTGATACTTGTGAATTCCACTAATATGTGGCTGAGAAAACGAAATACATATTACTAATAACAAGAAATTATTTATTTAATTAGGGCTATCAATTATTTCCACAGGGATCAATAATTACTAGTAACTGGAAATCCTTATTACTAATAACAAGAACCAAACTTAGCACATATTCACAAATTAAAATAAATTAAAGAAATTATTTATTTTCATAAATGAAAAAAATAAAAAAGAACGGAAATTATCTGAATGTTTCTAATGAATAAAATAATTTTATTCAATGAAAAACAGATTCAAATAGAAATTCAGAACACCAACAAAACTGCATAGATAATCAAAGCCTAGAGAAGCAGTGACCAATGGAACTCAAGGAACATTCTCCTACTCTTTATCAAACAAAGGAAAACCAAAATAAAATAGTACCCAAGAAATACTAATACCCCAACCCTTTTAAATCTCTCAATCCTTTCAAAACATGCATGCCACATCTCATAAAATCCAATGAACTGCAGTTGGATTTTAAATGTTTCCCAATCAGTGTAGCAATGAGAGAATATCCTTTGCTTCCTTTGTATCTTAATTAACCAAATCAAAGAACCAAATACTACGTCACAAATGGTACCAGTGACACCCAGCGAAAAAAAGAAGTGATACCAATGATTTATCTTTGATGATCTATAGCCCAATCAATATCCTGAGAAAATATATATGTGAATTTGTGCTTTCCATCATAGCCTTTTCATTTCTCCTGCTGGATTCCTGTATCTTTGACAACTTTCAATGAGTGGGGTGGTGTTGATTAATAAAAATGGATCTCTTCTTTTTTTTAGTGTCAATAATCATAAGGTTCTGAATTTTTTCAGTCCAATATATAATGTACCTTATCAGGTTTTCTGGAAGTTATTTGTGCTGCTTTAACTTGGTTGAATACTTAATTTTGTGCTCTGGTTATCATTTCTTTGTTTTCTTGTGTATAGCAGTAATCAGGAATAGTTTGATTGTACTTTTTAGCATGAATGCTTATGAAACCTTTTTGTCACTCTCCTTTTTCCTGCTTTGCTCTTAGACCTTGACTTGATGCCTTTTTGTCCCCTTTCTTGGTGGAGGCTAAGTGGATAACTGATACATTTTATTCATTCATGAGTTTCCTTCTTGAGTAATGTTGTCTATTGTGGGCAACCCCAAGTGAGGATTAGAATGACCATTTGGAGTGGAATAGTGGATAATCATGTGTGTTTGCACATTGTTACAAGATTCAGATACTAACAATTATATAAAACACTACTTTGTCAAGCAGGATCCATGGAAACCAATTAGCAGAGATGCCATTCATTGGTACCCGCCATATGTATAGGCGTCAAGGGATGTGCCGTCGGCTTCTAAGTGCCATTGAATCTGTATGTTCAGAATCTAATGCTTTTATTATTATTTTGTTTTGTTTTGTTGGTAGTGTGTGTGCCTGCATGTACAGGTGCTCTAAATTCTGGTTAATTACAGACTCAGATTAATTTACTTTTTGTTTATTATTAAAGTTGACAGGAATATATTTTTTGAATTTGTGCATAATGCTTCTAAGAAATTCTTTATTTATGTGTTAATATTCTTCCTTCTGGGTAGATGTTAATTGTGGAGGCTATCTACAGGGTATTGCATTATTCTAGTTTGATCTTGATCTGTTTAAAGGTGAGACCTCTACATGTTATTAGATTTAACCTAACTGGAAGTTAATTAGTAAACTTAGTGTTAAGTGTCAAGAAAATTAAGAAAAGTAGGAACTGGGGTTGAATGAGGAGGAACAAAAGGGTGCCAAAAGTGTTTGTTTTGATACTTCAGTTTATTTTAGTTTTATTTTGGAAAATTGAACAAAATGCTTAATGATACTCTGTGGTGTCATTTTTACAACATCTAAATTCCTCATTCTGCTGAAGCATAAACAATAACATGCCTAGTTTCTCTCTTCCCAAATGCCTTAGAAGGGAGTTCAGAAATTGCTCTGTCATCTCCATGTTTTATGGAATGTTCTGTTAAAGAAATGGTTCCCTGACTGTGAACTTTAATTGTTTAATTTAACTGCGTCCTGAATATAGAAACCCTACATGGTAATGGGCATCAAGGGACGTTTATGCAAAGATCCTTCTGTGGATCACCTAAAAGATTTTGTGTCCTTTGTTGTTGTTGTTTCTTATTATTGTTATTATTTGATAAGGAAGCACAATTTGTGCACTCAGATGGGATCAAATCCATGACTCCCCTTATTAATTGGGGAGGAATTGCCATTTACTCCAAATAGCATTGTCTTCTATCGCATTAGTTAAAATTAATAAAAATGGGAAATGTATTTTCCTGAACTCCCAATGTTTATTAAGTCATTTTGCTCCTGTTGGGCATCAGCCTTGTGCATCGAGCAATTACTTGATACTCTTGAAGCATTTTGCAACTTTACCAGGACAGTGCTCTGAATGACTAGGCCTGTTGTAGTATCCACCATGATCGTAAGACCTTATATTTCGCAGTTTGTAAAGTGTTTTAAGTTATAAGCATTTTTCAATTATATTGCTTTTGCCATGTCATGTAACAGGGATACACCTCTAAGTTGGAAGTCATTAATAAAAAAGTTGAATCAGTGAGTAGTCTTAGATGCCCTGATGTTATTCTTTGCTCCTTTTCCACAATGTTTAGACAGAACATGGTACATTGGGCAATTTTATGATAGTCTAGATTATTTTGCAACTATTCTAATAATGCCCTTAATATTCAAATTGTTTTCATTTTTTTTTTTTTAATAAGTAAGATTGTTATATATATGAACAGCTACTCTATGCATGAAAAACACACAGCAGACCCCGAGAATACAAGAAGAAAAAACAGAGAGAAAACAAAAAAGAACTAGACAACAAAATAATTACAAAAGAGAAAGAGAACTAAGAAAAGAAGGGAGAGAATCACTAGTCGTGAGTCTCCATGCTTGGGACCAATCAAAAAGAGTCCCATTGAAAGAAGTAAGAATCTGATCACCGGAACTATCCAAATCCTCAAAAGTCCGCCGATTCCGTTCCTTCCAAAAACACCATAGGATGCACAACGGAACTAAGTTCCAAATTTGAGACGAATGCTTCCGCAACCAATTCCACCAGCCAAAAAGCAAATTTGAGATCGATCTAGGTATAACCCAAGACAAACCAAAAGTTTTTAAGGCAAAGCTCCACACCCGATGAGCCATCTCACAATGAAGAAGTAAATGGTCTACCGTCTCTCCACAATGACGGCACATAATGCACTAGTCTACAAAAACCAATCTCCTCAATCTCAAGTTATCACCTGTTAGGATCTTATTCCAAGCTACGCATCAAATAAAAAAAGAAATCCGTCTAGGTGCCTTTACTCTCCGAATACCTTTCCAAGGAAAGACAATTGAGGGAGAATTCCGCAATTTGTTATAATACGACCGGGTGTCAAACTCCCCATTAGGTTTCAGCTTCCATCTCATCCGGTCTCCAACATCCAGTGGAGGGGTATTAGCTCCCAAAATACGAAGAAAATGCAGCCCTTCATCCATCTCCCACTCATTAAGATCTCGAATGAGACGAACATCCCAAATTCTCCTATCCTCCGCCCCCTGCCTCAACAGAGAAGCTTCTACATATGCCTCCTTATCAAGGGAAATACCATATAGCCTTGGGAACGCCAATTGGAAAGGTTGATTCCCATACCATCCATCCTGCCAAAATCTCACTCTATTCCCCAACCCGACAACAAACTGACAATTTTTGCTAAAATCCTCCCATCCCATATGAATACCTCTCCACAAACCACACCCATGACCTCTCCTACCTAGCTTTGAGGTCCATCCCCCCCCAATCTTCCTCATATTTTGAAACTACCACCCTCCTCCATAATCGATCCTCTTCCTTCCCAAACTGCCACAACCATTTGCCCAATAAGGCCTTACTAAAAGTAGTAAGTTTTCTTATCCCCAAGCCACCGTTGGCTATAGGCGCACAAACTTTATCCCATCCTACTAGATGAATCTTGCTGTCACCCCATAGAAAATTCCTATGCAACTTTTCAATTTTATTAGCCACATAGGTAGGAATGGTGAATAGAGATAGAAAATAGGTAGGAAGACTAGATAACGTACTCTTGAGTAACATCAATTGACCTCCTTTAGACAAATACAACTTATTCCACCCGGCTAATTTCCGCTCAAATTTTTCCAGAATGGGATTCCAAATTGAAGGGGAGTTATGCGATGCCCCCAACGGCATGCCAAGATAAGACATAGGCAAAGCTCCAACTCTACAGCGCAAAATATCCGCCAGGGCATGCACATCATCAACCTCCCCTATTGGAACCATTTCATTCTTGTGCACATTGACCTTCAAACATGTTACCGCCTGAAAGCTGAGTAACAACAACTAAATATGAAGAATTTGCTCCACATCTGCATCATAAAATAGGATAGTATCGTTTGCAAACAATAGATGTGAAACACTTTCCCTACCACCCCTCCTACCCTCAACTTTAAAACCATGGATCAAGCCAGCTCCCTCCACTCCTCTCAACATCCTACTGAACACCTCCATCACAATCAAAAACATCATAGGAGAAAGCGGACCCCCTTGTCTTAAACCCCTCGAACTACCAAAAAAATTATTTGGAGACCCATTAATCAAAACAGAGAACTGAACTGTGGATATACAAGTACGGATCCACTTACACCACTTCACTCCAAAACCCATTCTATTCAACAAATCCAGCAAAGCCTCCCAGTTCACATGATCGTAGGCCTTCTCAATATCAAGTTTACAAATGACTCCAGGAACTCTACTCTTCCCTCGGCTATCCACACACTCATTCGCAATAAGAACTGAGTCAAGGATTTGTCTCTCACCCACAAAGCTATTTAGAGTCGCCGAGATCAACTGATCTAAAACCACTCTCAAACGATTTGCCAAAACCTTAGCCAAGATTTTATACACACTCCCCACCAAGCTAATAGGCCGGAAATCTCTAATATTAGAGGCGTCATTCTTTTTAGGAGTTAAAGCAATGAAGGTAGCATTAAGGGATTTTTCAAACTTACAATGTTGAAAAAACTCTTCAAAGACCGCTAAGACGTCTTTCTCCCCAACTCTCCAACAATGCAGATAAAATGCCATAGTAAACCCATCCGGACCTGGAGCTTTGTCCCCCTCCAAGTCACTTACGACTTGAAGTATCTCCTCTCTCTCAAACTTCTGTTCAAGCCAAACTCTCTCCATATCTCCAATACGATCAAACTCCAAACACTCCACAAAAGGCCTCCACCCCTCAGACTCCTTGTACAAATTTTTATAAAACTGGACTACCTGATTAGTTACCTCGGATTCCTCCTCAAAAACCACACCATCCACCTCCAAGGCCCTTAGATGATTAAACCTTCAATGGGAGTTAGCCATTTTGTGGAAGAACTTGGTGTTATTATCCCCTTCCTTGATACATAACATCCTAGATTTTTGTCTTCAGGAAATTTCCTCCAAGGAAAGGAGATGCTCCACCTGAGACCTCAAATCTGCCCTATGACATTTCTCCCATTAGTGAGACCTAACTCCCCTTTCTTAGCATCTAATATTTTCAACTCCTCCATTAATTGTTTCTTTTGACGCTCTACATTACCAAACTCTCGGCGATTCCATTGTATAATGTCCTCTTTCAGAGCCTTTAATTTTTTGGCAAGCACGAAACTAGGTGTACCTACAAAAGAAAGCCGATTCCACCAGGATTGAACTTTATCCACAAACCCCTTCGTCTTCAACCGCATATTTTCAAATCTAAACGGACTTTTCTCCCTTGCCATTCCCCCTGCCTCCAAAAGAATAGGACTGTGGTCAGAGATAGGACGGGGTAAAATCCTTTGAATAACATCTGGGAAGTGATCCTCCCAATCTGGAGAGACCAAAGCTCTATCAATTCTAGACATCGCTGGTTGATCAGTACCACTTGACCAAGTATAGCTACCTCCTTCCAAAGGCAAATCAATCAAGTTAAGATCCTCAATAAATTCAAAGAATTTTTCCATAGCTAGGGTCAAACGAGTCTCACCCCTATGCGCTCACTAGGAAAGCGAACAATATTAAAATCCCCAAAGCAGCACCATGGTATCTTCCAATACTTCTGAATACCCACCAACTCATCCCACATGTGACCCCTCTCGTTGTTCTCATTTGGGCCATAAACCCCTGAACATGCCCATATAAAACCGTCTTCCACCCCTTGCCACTTTACCGAAACTGAGAATGTGATGACCATAACCTCCACCTTATCCAAAACCCTTTTATCCCACATAATCAAAATACCACCAGCAGTTCGATCAGCCTCCAAAACAGCCCAATCTACACATGGACAGCCCCACAAACTACAAACCAGTTGTCTATTCATGCTAGCAATTTTCGTCTCTTGTAAACAAACAACATCACACTTCCACTCCCGCATAAAATTCTTCACCACAAGTCGTTTCCGAGGATCATTTAAACCTAACATTCCACGAAATCATTTTTATCTTCATTACCATAAAAATATCCCACCTACTGACACCAGCACAAAACCAATCCTCTATCTCCCATCATAATTGACCGAAGAGATCAAGTTTTGCAGCTCTCTACGTCCCTTGTTTTTGTACTTAGCCACTTTTTTGCTACCTGTTACTTTTCGGTGTAGCACATTGGCTGCCTCCATCTCAGTTTCTAGACTTTGTAAGAGAGCAATGCGCAACTTCTCATGCCAAGTCATTGACAACCCAACCAATTTACTGAAACCAGGAATTTTGTGTTTCACCCACCCAGAAATATCCAACTTAGTCTCCATACTCAATACCTCAGTGACCTCCTCCAACTCTGCTGAAGTTGTCGATGCACTCGGAGCAATAATCCTCAAAAGTAAACAATTTGTCAATTTTGTTTCACCAAAACCCACAAAAAAATCAGCTACATCCTCCACAAGCATGACCTCCCCAGAAAGGCTCAAGAATTCCTTACTAGAAAAGGAGTTTGCCTCATGACCCGAAGCTCCAAAACCCACTGACCCAGCTCGCAAAAACTCCAAAAAATGCTCAGGAAAAGATGGTCCAATCAATCTCGGCACAAATTTGAGAGTGACCGCCCTCGTATCTACAGAGACCAACCCACCTGACACCATATTTGAGCCCACAAAACTTTTCCGGTCAGAACTGAACCTGAAAACCATTTTCTGAAGATGCTCGGTGCAGCCCAACGCTCCTATCGGCGAAGCACTCCATGGATGAGAAACCAAACCTCCAACCTGTGAAGCCACTTGCGACTGAGAGACTGAGGAGCTCCCTTCAAAATCACTCCTTGATGTAGAAGAGAATGTGCCTGGATAGTTACCTGGGCTTGTGTTCATCAGGCTTAAGTTATAAACATAATGGGCTTCTAACTGTTTTGGGCCCAAACTGATACCCACCTTCTCCATCGATAACTCCACAAGGCAACCCACTGTCTCGGATTGAGAAGCAGACTTCTCGTAAACACCATCAGGGTTCATCATCGTCTCCTCGACACTAAATCCATTGGAGACAGTACACCTAGCTACTGCCAAGGGCTTCGCGAGACTACCCAACGTCTCGGTTTGACCAAACACGATCTCACTGTTGTCTACACCCATTGCCGTCGCCGATACATGATTCTCGGCGTGAAGGGTAGTGGACATCACCGCCGCCACCGACAAGTGGGCTTTTGGCTTTGGTGGGCTCGGGTCAGCTAATGATGAGCTCGTCAGAAGCACCAAAGGGCTCTCCCTAACCCTCTCATGAATATCGGCAAAGAAAGAAGGCCCTACAGAGATATTGGAACATTCCCCAGGCTCATAGGTATTTGGGCCTACAAAATTTAGGCCTAAACTAGACTTACAAATTGGCTGATGGGCTGCCAACTCGTTAGAGCCCAAACCCAACTTACCCTTGCCCAGTTCCTTACAAGCCCGTGTTACCCATTTAAAGCTTTTTACTCCCCCTTTATTGCTATCCCAGGAAACCCGTCTCCTTCCTTTCACATCAACCTGCACAATTAAACCACTCTCCATCCAGCAAGATCTCCTTAAATCACTCCTCTTCCCATTTTCATTTGATTTTGAATTCAAACTGAAACTTACTGGGATATGTTTCCTCTTTTCTGCTGGAAGTTGCTCACCTAATTTAGTATCCACCTTACTGCATTGCTCCCTCCTAAGCCCTCCTCCCACCACCATCTTAACAGGCTTGCCCACCGGAATCTCCCCCACCTTAGCATCTGTAAGTTTCGGATTCATTGCCTACAACCCCCTTGCCTGATTCTGCCTCTCCACAAACTCCCCCTGAGTCAAATTTTTATCCTTATCCTTGGTTGTAATAAGTTGTAGCTGAGTCACATCCCTTGGATGCACCTGACCCTTCAATATCTCAGCAAAAGTCCGAGAGGGATGAAACCCCAACCTTCCCCTCTGTGGCTGAGACACAAATTTGGCCTGGTCTGAACCACCTAAAGCATATTGGTCAGGTTCCAACAGCTTCCTCAGTTCAAGCCCAAAAACCTTCCAACCATTATGTGCTTTGCCTCCAGGGATAATGACAGATCTTCTATGCCCGCCAACTTTGAGTTCAGACACTAAAAGGAACTGACCAAAGGAGTTTGTTCCCTGCTGCAAAGTATACGCGGTATCTCCTTCCCTAAGCGTAAAAAACTGTTTAGGATTGATTCCAACCACCGTGTGTTCAATTTTCTTCATCAACCATAACGCTGCATTCTTGCCCATGAATACTGACTTCATGAAGTGTTTGCCCGTTCAAAGATACGTAAGGGGAAAAAACTTCCTCCTTCTTCAACCACCAATTGAAAAAGCTTAAATTCAAAGAAAAAACTACGAATTCCACCCATACTTCACCCAACCTCAACCACCAGTGTGTTGATACTGTGTCTATAGAAAAAGCATATTTGAATATCACTTGTATTCTCTCATAGATGCCATAAATATTTATCCTCATAAGTAACAAAATGATCTTTCTTATCGTTTTCATTTTTCTTCATGGTTATCTGACATCTCCGTTTATATTCAGTTTTCATCATACACTATATGTGTTAAACAGTCTGGGTGCTTCCAACTTTCCTCAATATAAGAATATAAGTCAAAAGTAGAATCAAATGGCTAAAGAGAAAATGTTTGATCCAACCCATGCAAAAACTGGAAATGGTCCTCATTAGAACCGAGTATAAGCTTTCCTAGCTGATAACAACCTGGATTAGAATGGAAATGTAGCTTTTTAACGTGAACTTTTGTACAGCAAAGTTTTGATTGAACTATACACACTTTTGATTGAACTAATGTTTTCAATCTCATAATGCATATGCATGAAAATGGGGGTGGAAAATGTGAGGAATCTGTATAAAACGATTAAGACCTTTCCAAACTTTTTCCAATGGCGTGAAATTTACATATTAAAGTAAATTTTAAGACATTAACTTTAGATACTAACCACCATTTTGATGCCAAAGTTTTTTTTTAAGTTTTAAACATATACTTAGGATTAAAATCAATGTCTTGAGGTAAGCTGATGAGACAATTGTTTCAAAAGTTGAAAATTTATTTATACCTATCAACATTATCACTGTCATCGTTGTTTTAGTGATGCACTTGTCTCTTCTATTGTATTGGTTTCTCATGATTAATGGCCTTTTGGGCCTATGTTTCTGGCAGTGAACTTTGTGAACTTGAATCAAACATATATTACTACCGTATTTGGAAGTGTGTCTGTGTAGAGTGATATTTTGTTGGTGTTCATGCCTATTTTTGTGTGGTCATTGTACCTATTCAGTTTACTAATTTCAAACTTTCTATTTCCATTTCTTTTTGTGTTACTTCGTGTGATCCTATTGTTAGGCTCTCTGCTCTCTGAATGTTGAGAAACTGGTTATACCTGCCATCTCCGAACGTAAAGATATGTGGACTTCAATTTTTGGTTTCAAGCCCCTTGAATTATCAAGCAAGAAGAATATGAGGAACATGAATATGCTGGTGTTCCCTGGTATAGATATGTTGCAAAAACCACTATCGAAGTGTGAGTTTGCTGAAGACAATACAAAATCTGCACAAGGTACTGTAATTAGAAGATGCTCATGTGCCAGTACAGAAATTCAAATCTTTTATACTGATATATGTTATTATCTATGTATGTTCTTGTAGGTTTGATGTCCACTGAGCTTGTGCCAGCAAATAATTCTGGTGTGAGATGTTCTGCTGGGTTTGATTTGAATGTTTCTAGTGAGGCTTGTGCACCTCATGCGAGTGATACAAATGATGAACCTGCTGTACTTGAATCTGCTTTGCAGCTTCCTGATGGCTCCCTGAATGATATATCTGACATAACAACTGAGACTATTGATTTACCCAAATGTGTTACTGATATGCATTGTCAAGCTCAATTGTGTGTGATCCAAAATAATCTGGAGGAGAGCAAAACTGTTGTGAAACAGCTGGATTCAGTTTGTGATGCTAATGTACCAAATGAGGAGGTTAGGGAATTTCAGATTGCTGCTTCTGGTTCCATCATTCCTACTTCTGATGAGAAGACAATGGAATTGGACTCCCAGTCAGACCATAACTGTATTTCTGAGGTGGAAAGCAAAACACTCATGGTATCTATTGGGTCTGAATCTACTGATTGTGGCAAAACATTTGTCAGTGCTTCTGGGGGGGATGCTGAAAATGTTGATTGTGAGATGAAAATAGAAGATAGCATTGTTGAACACAAAGTCAATTCTTGTGGTGAGGATTCTATATGCCACTCTGATGGATTGAAAGTGTCCGGTGAGAATGTTGTTTCCCATGATCTAGATGCTACAAGTCAGATGTCTATTGATGCAAGGGACACTAAGCATGATGGTTCTCAACAGTTGCAGGTAATGGGATGTGTTCTTGAGTTGGATGAAAGGATGCTTGACACTCAAGAAGGAAACAATAGCCATGCTGCTGCTCAGGATGTGTCTGGTTCTCAGATTACTAGCAATATCTCAAGTGATGTAGCTCTCCCAACTTACCCCTCAGTTAACCAAAAAGAACAAAATGTTGTGAATGGTTTTCCTGTTGACTGCAGCGTTAGTCCTTCCTGCCAGGGCAATGGGCTGGTTTCAAATGGGGCAGATGACACTGCTACAGTTGAGGGTAGTTGTCAATTTTCATGTGAAGCTTCTATAAATCCCACCATGAAACGTAATTTCCTGGCTTGCATGAGTAATGGAGTTTGCATGTCCACAGAGGTCACAATTGGTTCGTGTGAGGTTAATGTGGATGGCATCCATGAAGAGAAGGAAGCATCAAATGTGGCTCAGACTAGTTCTGATTCTACTGATCAGGATGTAATTCTTGATAGACCTGAGGTGAATAACAAATCTTTAAAGCAATTTGAATCCGGTTCACAGTTTGATCACATAGGAGTAACATGCATGTCCACAGAGGTCAAAGTTGGTTCATGTGAGGTTAATGTGGATGGCATCCATGAAGAGAAAGAAGCATCAAATGTGGCTCAGATTATTTCTGATTCTACTGATCAGGATGTAATTCTTGATAGGCCTGAGGTGAATAACAAATCTTTAAACCAATTTGAGTCCGGTTCACAGTTTGATCACACAGGAGTAACACAGTGCAATTCAAAATCTTCTGAGCAATCCGAGTCTGATTTGCAGAATGATCATGCAAGTGTCACACATTGCAGTTCTGAATCTATGTGCAACTTAAACAATGCTTCTGATGTGGCTCTTCACTGTGCCTCTAGTGGGGGTAATTCACGTGGAACCCCTGAGGTATTTGTTCTATCAAACCAGGCTAGTTGATTTCCTCTTGGTTCATATGAAGTAGAACACGGGATTGTGATGGCAGTTGTTAACAGAGGTGCCGGATGGCCTTGTTAACCAATTTTGTAATTGATTATGATGTGGGCAGAGTTTTTGATGCTTCATTGCCTTGGTGTTGCCAGCTTTTTTTGAGAAGGGGAAAGGGGGAGTGTAAAATGAAGATTCTATGAATAGGGTATGTAAAACATTCCCATGCAGGGGTTGAAGGGTTTTCAAAGCCAGGGTGCCCCTTGTCCCCCCAGCCCTCCTGGCTCAGCCACTGCTTCATCATGATCTGGTAGAGCTTAAGCCGATGATTACCAAGAGTTTGTCAATTCATTCATGCTCACCCCCAAAGTTCAGATATTTTGATTTTTTTTAATCCCTAAGAATTACAAGTACAGTTTTAAATAGCAATGTAAGATATTAGTCTAATGTAGGGTAGCAAAATGTCTATTAGATCCCTGTGAGGGTGCTGTATTTTTGGGACTCTCCCATGCTCATTGTAAATGGAACAGTGCATTGCTTAATCATGAATATAGGGTGTCTTTTTGGGCTGCGTAGGTTACTTGCTTTGGTTGAATTATACCAACGGTTTCCTATGGAAAAAAAAGAAAAAAAATCTACTTATGGTCCTATGGTATCTTCCAATATTTGTGTTATCATTTGATATGATTATGATTCTGTTACTGCTGGTTCCAGATGAAAAAAATAAAATAAAATAAAGAGAATTGTGTTATCATGAACTGTAGGATTTATTTTCACATTTCAAGTAAATATTATTATATTTGATTCTATCACATTTTATTGTAAATATAATTAAAATAAAAAATATTAGAAAATTATGTAGTTATTTCAATGTGATGTGAGCTATAAAAAAATGGAGACCAACAAAAAAAAAAAAATTGGATTATTAAAAAAAAAAAAAGAAGAAATTTTTTTTGCCTTTAGACCAAAAGAGAGAAAAATTAATATTCTTATTTCTATATCTTAAATTTGGATTATTGTGTGGATTTCAATTAACTCAATTAATAAAAGTTAGAGTACTTCCCAAATAAAAAAAATGCTCATATTTTCAATTATCGGTTTGAAAATCGGTAGATTAGTGGCACTTTAGAAATTGCTCATCCTTACAATTGATTAGTCAGGATTGGAGGTTTAAAAAATAATAAATAAAAAATTGTTTTTAATAATCTAGCAGGTCAAAACTGCTCATATTTTTATTCTTGAATCCAAGTGTATTATGCCAAGAAATTGCCAAGAAAATTTGTTACTACATTTTCATTGATATTGCATTGAAAATTTAGGACAAACTATTAATCTGGCAAAATATTCAAACACCATATGCATTTACCTTGCAAAATAATCTTAGTTTTGACTAATACTTAGCAAAAATATTTCAGTTATTTTATTTGGTGAGAAAAATTATTTAAGGGTCGACTATAATATATTGTTAGGCATTTTGTCTTTATCATAATTTCTTTATGACAAACTATATTTACCATTTCTTTATATATATCTCTCTATCTCAATCTTGTGGTATAATTTGAATGCCCTTTTGGTAATAGTAATTGATAGACATAATCACAAAATATTCAAAAAATTGTAGGGTTAAGGGCCCAATTCGTATATTGGGCCTCGGGCTCTAGCCAAGAGCGTGGTGATCTGAGAACAAATAAATGGTAGTAGATTGGTCAAGTTTAGAATCTCAAGAATGAGGTACGAATGGGAAGGTGATCCGAGGAGGAATATCTCATCGGATAAGCTAAACACAGTTCAAATGTATATCATAATAATCAAGGTAACCTTCCAAGAAGTTCTAGTGATAGGGACGTGCATCATAAACGTACAAGAGGGATGGGAACGCAAAAATATCTAAGGAAAAACTGTTACTACTGCATTGAATATTTTGTAGCTAACTCTCTGGCCGCATTTATATGGAGAAGACCTCTGAAAAGTGCTGCCTTGGTTATCCCAACTCACAGAGGGCCAAGGAGGGTGTCCGATGGGACAAACACTCAAGTAGTGGCTTGGATGATTAGTAAGTGGAGGGCCAAGATTGTTTAAAGAAAGCTATATAACGTAAGAGACTCCAAGAGAAAAGGAGATCGAAAAATTAAGAAAGAAACACTGTAGCAATCAAGAACCAAACTTGTAACCGTACTTAAGAAGAATATATAAGAACAGTCTCCTCGGACTTTGCCGATGACTTTTTTCTTCAGTTTGAACTTGTTTATTTTCACTCTTTTGTCATCAAGACCTACCTAATTCGTTGTTTGGTTAACTAAGGCTTAGTTTTCTAACCTATTCTCTACAAATTCATTGTTTTGGGTTTTTTGGGCCTAAGTCCATCCACAATAGGAATTCAAATATGGTTCTTACAAAAATATTTATAGATTAATATTACCAAATATATGTCAGGCCTTATAACTAAATATGGTGGCTCTAAGATTTGAATGTGATCTAGTAATATTAAGTTGTCTCTTTTTAAGCAAAATAAAATAAATAAATAGATGAGTTTGGATTCATCAAATATATGTGGAACAAATTTAAATGGTTAAAATTTAATAAAATTTGAAACGAGTTTGAGATTTATATATGTTTTAATGAATTTGGATTTCGAATAGGTTCTTTCAAATCAAATATGTTTTTTTTTTTTTTTTTTTTTTCTCATTTTAAATAAGTAGACTGAAATGGACCGAATTGAACTGAAATAAATCGTAATGAACCGAATAGACCAAAATGACCGAAGTGACCTGAATTGGATCGCATAGACTGAAATTGGCCAGAGTGAACTGAATGGACAGAAATACTACACTTCAACTTCCAAATATGAATAGATATGTGATAAATTTATTATTATGTGTAATTCTATTATTAATAGAAGTACGTATAAACATGAGTATAGTAAAATTTCTCATGTACTTGATAGATTATTATTTTATGGGTTCCACTATCAGTATTTTATTATTGACCAATGTAATTGTTAAATGTTAAGTTTAGGTGTACAATACTGATTTGTTTGGTTTTCGATGAATCAAGAAAAAAAAATCATATATATGCAGAAACAAGTTATCATAGTTAATTACCGTACATTTTTGGTGTGATGGTTACTCTACAAGTATAAGTGCTTGTGGGGTGTGGAGGGTGGGGGGTAAGGGCCGGAGTTCAAATTTTCAAGAGGGAGTTTCACACACATATACACTTTAGATTAGATTAGAATATAATTTTTATCTTGTAAAAAAAAAAAAAAAGGTTATCATCGTTGGCATCTAGACATGTCACTGAATCTTGTATGTGGCTTATCCTCTATATATATATATATATATATATATATATATATCAAATGAAATGGACAATCAAGATTCCCTGGTCTTGTCTCAGATTGGCAGTACTTAATTATTGGTTTATATTTGTCTACATGTTAATTCTTTACTGTCTTGATGCTAGGATTCTGCCCAATCGAAACAGATGTATCAGTGATTCGGTACCAGTTCATTGATATTGCCAAAATTGAATGCTTTGTATATCATCGTTGTTTACTGTCCAACATATATCAGTATAATCATACAATAGTATACGTCCATATTTATTGGCTGCCTAACAGACAAAATCACAGTAAATTCAGGATCATGTGGAGTTTTATAATCTTAGCGAGCTTCCTAGAAACTGTGTGTGCACTGGATACGTTCTATATAATATGGTAGTAAGGAGTTTCTAGGGTTTGGTCTAGCAGCTCTCAATCCTCAAGTATCCATAAGCATTTTGAGGTCGCTCTAAGAGATTCCTCCATGCGGGGGTGGGAACTATACAGTCTAGAGGAGTAGTCAGGTGCTCAAAGAGACTAACTGAGCCAACGGCCGCCTTGAATTGCATGTAACATGACATCTCATATATGTGTCTTTTGGATCTTTTAGTCACTGAGATATCTAAAAGATATATTTAATATTATCGCGCACCCTTGGCATGATAGTCATTCCATAAGAAATTTGTACTTATGGAGTGGGGAGAATGACTGGAGTTCAAGTTTCTAGGAGAGAGCTTTACACATATATACACTTAAATTAGACTAGAGTGAAATTTTTATCTTGTATTTTTTTTTTTTAAAAAATACACCTAATCTAATTTTAAATATCTTTTTTATTCATGATTGTGCAACACATTTCTTGAAATGGCCTTTTAAAAATAATAATAAGAAATGAAAGAAATGTTCAAAGTGTAATAATTTGAAGTTTCACAGTCAAAGGGAATAAGGTGAATATTCTGAAATTTTGTATGATGATGAAGAAAAAAAAATGAAACACATGTGGATTGTAATTTCTGTTTTCATGCGTATTTCTGGCCAATTTACGAAAGAGACTTTACAGTGAAAATTTGCTGTTGGGAACAAATTTTTATTTTGCTTGTCACGACGTGTTGAATAGTAAACTTCCATCGATAAGCACGAAGAACTGTGACAAAACAAAATAGAAAGGCACTCTTTTTTTTTTTTTTTTTTTTTTTCCTTTCTCATCTTTTTTTGATATGAAAGACAAAAAGCATTCAAGCTTTATATCCGCGTCCTTTTCATCAGAAGAAAGAGAAAAGTATTTAAATCATTATTTAACTGTTCGCTAACTTTGTTAAACTTTTGAACGTCACAGGGAACTAAAGTTCTATTATTATTATTATTATTATCTATAAAGTTTTGTCCTTTTGTTTTAATTTAACCTTTGAAGCCAAAAAAAAAAAAAAAAAAAAAAAAATTTTAACCTTTTGTTTTTGGATCTATTAGACTAGAGCCATATGGGGATGTGTTCCTCAAACACTAGTCTCTTTCATAGTTTAGGCAAGAGTTGATCTCTGGTCTCTTCTATAATCACAGGAAATTTTGCCAAGTTATATAACTTGACCGACTTGTTGCTAATTACCACTCAAGCTTTATAACTTGTTGATAATCTTTACATATACATTTCTTTTCTCACTCGCCCTTTTACAAGTTTTTTACTCTTAGGTCCCAGCCCAAATTCCAAACTCATAATGTTTACATTACTCTATATTCACAATTAAGGATTCTGAATTAGGAGATTAGTGATCAAGATTTTTCAAGTACCAGTATCGATCATAAGTTAAAGCCTATTAATTAAGGTACATTTGAGTTGGTTTTTCACTGAAAAGCTTATTTGTTGAAAGTTGACAAAAGTACAATTTTATTTACTAAACATGAGGATTTAAAAAACTATATATAAACAAATAGCCTAATAAGTTAACGGAAAAAAAAAAAAAATCTAATACAAACAAACCAGTTTACATTTTATTGAGATCAATAAATTTTATACAAGAATAATATATATATAAAAGACAATTTCAAATTGAATTAACACTTGTTGGTAGCATACCCATCAAGAGAGATATAAAGATAAATAAATAAGAAAAATGTGTGGAATTCTCATTGTTGATAGCATATTCGCATCCCAACGATGTTTAGTTAACGGATAAAAAAGAAAGAAAGAAAAACACAAGCATTAATTATAAGGGTACTCGTTAGTATTTTTCTTAATAATTAGTTCCCAAATAAATTTGGATAATAAAACTAAAATTAGCTATAAGTAGTTGGTTGCAGATAGTTTAATTGATAAAGTCTTTTATTTTTTTATTAATGGATCTAAGATCAAACATTGATTACAAAAAAAAAAAAAATACTGGTATTTTAACATGATGCTAAGAAACAATTATAATGTAACACATCATAGATTTGCTATATGCCTGTATATATAGACATTAAAAAACACCAAATTCACATGTTAAACCATATGTGCAATAGGTTAGCTCTAAAATAATATTTGTTCAGAGATAATTAACTGGAAAAATAAAATAACCTAAAAAAATACACTCGGAAAGATCCTGGAAATGAAGATATGGCAAAATGAAACACAGGAAAGACAAAGACTTAGACGACATAAGAAAGTGGACCAACCTTAGGTTCCCACTAGTATTTAGTACTAATCAATCATTACCTGACACCCACGTTACATTTACATGCATTGTTCTAGACTCTCTCTCTTCGTTTTTTTTGTTGACTTGACTACCATTCAAGCACAAAAGTCTTACCGTTGTGAAAATTCACACTCATTGATGGGCTGCTGTGACATGAGGCTAACAATCAGATCCGCAAAAGCTCCCACAATGAACTTGTGGGTGTTCTTAGGGTTGAGTGCTAGATAGCACAAAAGAAGCTCATGCAAGAATTCCCAGTTGGATTTCACGTCCACGCGCTCATCTTCTAATTCACGCGCCTCCACCATTTCCTGCATGGACCGACGGAAGTCATTGTAAGGGTCTGGTGAGTATGTCGGGACCGCCACACTGTTGTTGACCAGTGTACAATTATTGTTATTATGGGGTTGTTGAGGGGATGGAGATTTTGAGTCAGCATTGATATTAATGGTGGATTGGATGATGGAGTTGGAGAGGCCAGGGGAGGAGAAGAAGAAGCGTTGGGAGGCAAAGGCGGCAGCGTAGTCGGGTTCTGAGGAAGAGGAGGTGTTGGTGGTGGTGGTGGTGGAGAGAGAGGAGGAGGAGTGGCTGAGGGACTTGGAGGTGGAGTCAAAGGTGTTTGTGTCATAGAGGGAGTTGAAGTTTTTGATGAGGGTTGATGATGTGGTGGAGGGCAATGTGTGGTTGTGATGATCATGATCATCTCGGGGAGAGGATGATGATTGAGGTGCAAGAGGCCATTTGATCTTTGTGAAGCAAAGGTTGAGGTTTTTTCCTGGTGTGCTATTCATTGGCATTCTTTTTGTAAATCTTGATTGAGAGAGAGGGATAGAGGGGAGAAAAAGGATTTTAGATGAGGCTCTATTTATGTGTTAATTGGCTTTAGCTAAAGAGAGAGAGAGGGAGTTAATTGGCATTGGCCTGAGAGAGAGAATCTAGAGAAGGGTTGTAGTTATATTGAGAGGAGCTCCATTTATGTGTGTTGGCCTTGGAAGAGAGAAAAAAAAAAAAAATGAGGGAGTTAATTGGGTTTGGCTTGAGAGAGAACTAGAGAAGTGTAGCTAGACTGAGTAGAGCACTACTTATTTGTGTTGGCCTTAGAGAGGGAGAGAGTATACTATCATATGGTAGAGGTCTATTGTTGGTCAAGTGGTGGTGTTGTTTATACTTTATAGGATGTACTTTGGGTTCAATGGCGACTAGACAGCCGAAAAGAACTGTGTAAACAGTGAGAGGACCACTTAAATAATGCACAGAATTAGTCTGATTCACTCTCAAATCTCAATCTATGCATGGCGTGCTTGATTATACTCTTGATCAATAGTAGTATAGTATATATGGACCTCCTCTGAAGTAATATTGCACACGGACCTGATCATAACGGATCAACAAAAGTACTCTCGGATAAGCGTGATGTGGCTTGGACCCTTGGAATTCCAAAGATTTAAATGCAAGAGTCTATGTTCATTTACCAAGTACATATACCATTTAAACCATTTCAGCAAAAAAAGTACATAAACCATTCAAGTTGTTAAAATTGAACAGAGTTGTACAGACTAGATTGACAAATGCCATATATAATTATATATTCATTTTTGCAGATTTTTATGCTAGATATTCAGTATATCTATGCACATATAAGTGCGCGAAGGTTACTACGGTTAATTAGCTACTCATGAAAATCATGATGAAATTATATAATATATTATGTATTATAAATGTTTACCTCACATGTAGATCTCACATATGAGATTCACATTTATGTGAAAAGAATGTGTAACACATTGTATCGAATAATTTCTTTAAAATTTGGCTATCAACATAATAGGTAAATCATATTTTTCTCAATCTTTTTGTATAATCATTGATGTGGCTAATTGATATTGGAGTAGCATAATAACTTTCATATGAATTCACCATTAACATTCTTTTTATTAACACCAATCACAACATTCACACCATAGTCGTATTGCAAATTATTGCTTGGCTAATTACCCCAAAAGGGTTTTAGAGATGGTTTTCGACAGTAAGTATAATACAGATCTTATTTAGAACTTAACTAACTGCAGAGAGATTGTAGGTTATCCACGAAGGCAATATTTTTATATTTGTGCATTATTTGACATTACAAAATGAGATATATTTCTTTATAATGGATTGATCATTGTTGGTCCACCGTCCACTCATCACCACTGTCTATGAGATACATAGGAAAGTGATATATCAGTTATATATATAATTATCTTATCACTTTTACAAGATTTTCCAAATAGGACCTGTCTTATAATGGTCCCACAAGTTGCATTCTATAATGTATAACAAGGTACAGAATGAAGCATTTGTTAACATTTGCTCAAAAGGCACGGTAATAATTTGATTTAGATCTCAAATAATCTGAGAGTGATTCTCTGTGTTTCCGTGCAACTACCACATCTGACGCCACCCTGTTAAGCCAGTGTTAAGGCCCCCCCAACCCAATCAGGTTTTGCTCAAAAGAAGTAACAAACATATCTACCTGGTCTGAGAAATTTGGCTTATTTTGGTGCAAGATGAATTTGAAATTTGCAAGAGCAATGTGTTCCCGGCTATTAATGAGTTTAGAAATACATTAATTTTCATGGTATTCACTTTTACATGTTGTTGTGATTGGTACTAATAAAAGTGCTAATAATATAAAGACAAGGAAACTAAGAATGAATAGTTTGTATATATTATGTGTGTCTAACACTGTACAAGAGAGAGTTTTTATATAAGCACATTATGTATGAAATATAAGTAATATGAGCGTATTGCAAGTACAATATATTGAGCTAAACCAACAGGCTAGACTAACTAATGTGTATACTAACAAAATGTAATGTTGACAATAGATCATGTGAAAATGATGTTTTACTCAAATTACAATTTCAATATCAACCATTTTGAAAAAAAGATTATAGGAATTGTTGAATGCAAATAATGTTGAGACCATGCACCAAAATTGACCCCATCTTGATTATCGACCCCATATGTGGTATATGAGTTACAGCATTTTTTAAAATGTGCTCAGGTGTTAGGTCCAAAGAAGAGCTTACTCAAACTCAAAGCACATGAATAATGAAATCCCACCACCCACCTACTACCTTTTTTCTAAAATCAGGATATAATGCTTTTGTTATTTCACAAAGTCTGGTTGAAATTGCCTAAATATGTATCAATTAATAAGCTCGAACAAATTAACATAAAAATTGGTAATTCTTTTAAGCTTAGATTGGTCCACTACACTGCTGGTCACGAATTTTCAATCTGCTAACATTGTTATCCAATTCCTAGGACATATTTTTAGATTTCCCTACATTTTGTGCCCAAGAAAATAAGAGGTATCTTGTACCTAGCTTCATTTAATTTAGCTTATCTTTCTTGTTGGTTTTTCTATATATGAAAAGCTTTAAGAGGATGTGAAGGATTTAAGAACAATGATCCTGTAGCTAGGGCTATATTAGGATGGTCCAACCAACCTCGCAAAGAGCCACACCTAGCACATGGTGGGGAGCTTAATGCTCGATCCATTTCAACTACTATTTTGCTTCATTTGATGTTAAAAATCTACTCCACCCATTCTGGTAACTGTAAACATCAGAGCAATATTAAGTTTTCCAACTAATAACATTTACTAGTCTTATAATTAGCAATACAGTCTTATGATATTTCTATTTATTAATGTTGGTTCAACTAAAATTTTAGAGAACTAATTAGGGATCTTCTATCACCATCAACAATAGCAACAAAAATT